>CM057085.1:23370000-23502500 GCA_029959045.1 Taenioides sp. WSHXM2023
TCTCACATTGGCCTGTCTTCCTCTCTTGTCTCATTTCTATTTACTAACTCGATAGGCTCTTAACTCCCTGTGGAGCAGGCCAGATCTCATTAATTACATTGGTAAGACTAACATTTATTGGGTGGTTCCTTCTCAAAACTGAAGAAGCCAGACTATGAAATCATATTACTTCATGAAAGATTTCATGTAACACCATACAAGCCTTACATAGGCAGTTCATTCTGACCAATCAGCCATGATTACAGTAAGCCAAATGCTTAAAGCAACACTGATGTGTGTTGAGCTCATGATGGAGGTTCATTTAATTGTGTTGTTTTATTTCTTAAGTATAGGAGACCCTTCATTGGCTCCTCATACCACAGACTGGTGTTTGATTCACAGTTCAGTTAAGCGCTGTGGGTGTCATAAGGCGCTATATAAATCTAATGCATTATTATTATTATTAGTTCAGTCATGGTAAAAATGCTGTGTTTTGTTGCTTTCAGATGAGTAGAAAGACAGCTGCCATGCAAAAAGAGCTAGATTATTTATTATTATTCCCATTGGTCAAAAGCCCCAAACGTCTATTGGCCCCGTGCTTACCGAACTTATTTGGCCTCCATCACGGGGGCCATAGCTAGTTACTCTAGTTTTTAGCAATTTAATCAAAGCTGCAAGTTGTAATAGGCTATATAAAAAAAATAAAATAAAATAAAATAATAATAATAATAATAATAATAAATGCATGTCTCCAATGTGGGTAAAAAGCATTGAATAGGAGAAAATAGAGGTGGGCAATGTTGTTGTTGTTGTTTTTTTTTACAAGCTGTTATCACTTATATTCTTCTATTTCACAATGGTATAAAAAATGTCCCCATCTACACAGAAGCAGTTTTATCAGCTGTCAACAAACAGCTTGACTCATTAAACAAAAAGTTTTCAGTTGTGGCCTTTTCATTTTTTATACTATTGAAGGGGAAATACTGAAGTCATTGCAAATGGAGCTTGTGGCTGAATCCAAACACAATAGACACATCTCACAAAAGGACTGCAGGTCACAGCCAGTGAATTAATTAATACAGTTTTTATAGTACAATGACAAATTATAGATGAGAGCAAGACTTTATTGAGTTTCTTGTTTGAAAAGTTATTCTCGTGATAAGGTTTGAATCACATAATGTGAATGTAAATCTAAAGAAAATCTAATTATAGAGACATGTTTTTGGTTTCCACCACCTCAATTACACGAAATGTGCTTAAGTTAGTCACTGTCCATTGCAATATGTAGTATCCATCATGTATAGCATCTGAGCATGTCCAAGTTACTGGGGACTCTTTCTACAATATAAAAAGATGTTTGTTAAACATGAAAAGGGCAAACGTGTTAATTAGACTAGCTCTCTCCTTACAGGCACTTGAATTATAAAAATGCTACTATCAGTTTATGTCAATAAGCATTTGAAATCAGCATAAGAAAATAACATGATAACAAGTAAATAACAAGAGTCAAGAAGAGAGTCTTCATAGTCTCAACAGTGAGTGCAGTAAATGTCACCCAAATCTATTTTCACCATCTCCTCCAACTGTTAGTTGTCTAATCCCAGGTCCTTGTAAAACATATTATCACCTTGGCTCTAATCATTTTACTCAGAGCGTGGACATGAGCACTGCTTTGACTATGAAAAGGAGTCTGTTCCTTGATGCAAAGCTCACTGTGGGCCACTAGTGTTATAAAAAAAGCAACCATCAAGCATTTCACTTCTGCAGATGAACTTCAGATGAACAATTCATGCAATAAGGTTCTATGGAATGTGTTCACTTATTTTGATGTAAAGTCTTAAAAGAGCATATCATCTGCTTCATATTTATTTCATTGTTTTAAAATTCCTTCTTTCTCTGTAACTTTAGTCTGAAAACAAAACAGTTTAATTCGGCTCCAAGTCATTTAGTTTGTGCTGAGTTGCAAGTGGCAAAAGGGAACTATTCTTCTTTGTCTGCTGCTTGTCGCCTGTGGTTAAATTTTTTGCTGCACCACTAGCACCATATTCCCTCACCTCTGTTTTATAACAAGTGCTTTGATGTATGCGAACGCATTATCTTTTAACATGAGAGGAGCCCTTTTTAATGTCTGCTTTAAATAGACAACCACCAATGCTAAGATGGTCAGATCCCATCAGTATGCTGTATACAGTATAGATGTAGGATATGCAGCAGAACAGAGCGGGGCTAATCCAGGGTTTAAGGAAACACCTAGTGCTGAGGGAACATTCTCGCATTGTTGGCGCTGTGTCTCCGAGAGTCGCTATGTTCCTAATTTGAGTCAGTGGGGAGGTAGAGAGATGAAAGCCAAGTGCTGCTTCCAATTTCCTCCTCCCGCCAAGATCGCAACATGACAAAACACAAAGTGCACGCTCGCGGAGGCACGAGCTCACTTGAAAGCATCCCTGACATTCCACAGTCACTTTATGTCACCACTGTTATTTTCACATTTGTTTGGAAGCTGAGGGCCAGTCATATGCAAAATGAACATGGAAATGTGATCAGAGTTGCCATGAGTCACTGTGGTTAAAATATAAACAGATAAAAATGAAATAATGGATATGAATATGCTGCAGTGGCTCTTTGTAAAATCATCGATATAGCAGTAGCAGATATAATAGATAGATACAATAGAAATTCAAAAAGTAGTAGTAATAGTAAATAGCAGGCAAATGTCAGCTGTTTAATTATCCCACAGTGATAATTCAGCTAACTAACTTTGTAAATGTGTAAAATATATAGTTTTTATGTAACCTTTTATTTGCAGTTCTTATAATTTCATAGTCTCAGAACTCAGCAGTGTTTAACTCTATGTTCCTGCATGGATGGTGTGTAAACATTTGTGTATAAACCCTATCAGCTTTGTAAATGTGAGAAAATTACCCATATTGTGCCATAGATAAAGACGTGACAGTTGGATGGCTAAGGGTTTAAGCAAAGGTCAACTGCCCCCTCCTCACATACAGATACACTACACACATACAGATACACTACACACATGCAGATACACTACACACATGCAGATACACTACACACATGCAGATACACTACACACATGCAGATACACTACACACATGCAGATACACTACACACATGCAGATACACTACACACATGCAGATACACTACACACATGCAGATACACTACACACATGCAGATACACTACACACATGCAGATACACTACACACATGCAGATACACTATACACACACACACATGCAGATACAGTACACACATGCAGGTACACTAGACACACGCATACAGATACACTATACACACACATGCAGGTACACTAGACACACGCATACAGATACACTATACACACACATGCAGATACACTATACACACACATGCAGATACACTAGACACACGCATACAGATACACTTTACACACACATTCAGATACTCTCTCTCCACACACAAACACACACACACACACACACACACACACACACACACACACACACACACACACACACACACACACACGCACACACACAGTCAGAGCTATCTTCTTGCCATGTTCTGAGAGGAACGTAATTTCAGCAGGAATCAAAACAAAAAGAACAAACAAATCTCTAAGACAATTTGCAGCTATTTACTTGTCAGACTGAGCTTTTAAAGATGCCAGACTGATCAAAACGACACAGACAGCGACTGACATTCAAAGATGCAAACAAACTACAAATGGACATTTAAAGTCATTCCAGACAGTAACCTGCTGCATTATCAACACACTTTAGTGCTGCACTTTTCTCTGAGAACAATTCTACACTGACGCATTCACTTACATGTCGTGATTTGTAAATACTGTCCACATGTTTTCTCTATGCTATGCAATTTCCCACAGAGTGACAAATAAAACACCTATATGTTTTCCTCATTGACAGACACTACTACACAAGTAAAAATTTTCATTTGGACAAAAACACAAGAAAATAAATTACAAAAAGAAGCCAAAGAAGGGTCATTAAAAAAAAAAAAAAAGCGAATTCACAGTGAAAGCTTATAGAGCTTGGGTTTAAATGTAAAAAAAATCATGTTACTGACCAAAGACAATGGCAAAGAAAACAAGAATATGGCAGTATCAGGGAAGTCACTTTAAAAATTATTATTATTATTATTACCCATTACCAGTTACTTCTTAAAATGTAATATATTAGACTTAGACTTAGACAAACTTTATTGATCCACAAGGAAAATAATTTCAATATATGGCATTATATTCACCCTTGGAGGTTGGAACTTTGATCTCAGAATGATGCAGTCTCCAAGTTAAACATCAGATACCTGTTCCAGTTGTCAAGATGGAAAAACAGACAGACATTGTTACTATTAACAGTTAATAAAACAATGTTTGAAAGTCCACAGTGGCAGAGCAGGTTGACTGGCATGTGTGCTGTAACTAATGCAGCTGAAGAGGCAACAACGCATAACATACAACTGTTACAGTGGTACAAAGTGAACAAAACACTAAAGAACATTATAAATGTCATTAAAGTGCTTATTGATGACATTTGAGAGTTTATTTATTTTTGTTTCTTGAAACTCCCCCTTGGTCCAAAATGCAAAATGGGCACGACTGTTTTGCCTTCTGACATTTGTTTTATGAACTCTGTCACAACGACACAGCCACTAAGTGACACTGGGTGTGTTATGAATCGGCGAGCGTGGACTGCCCGGTCAAGGGGTGGCTCCAGGTATAATGGTCTAATGTATTAGTCTAATGTATTCAAATCTGCCCACATGCTATGAAGTAAACTTAAACGTATGCCCTATCTTCAAATGTTAATTAAACCCAGTGCTAAATTATATGGAGCCTGCTCTGTTCTATAATCTTGCCTAAAGGAAAGGATCCCTAAAACTTAGCTTAAGATCCTTTCTGCTGGTTAACTGGAGTAGCGTTATTGCTGAAAAGTTAGGATTTGTAATGACTCGTCACATACATATTTTGTCAATAAAACACTCAAGTTCCCATGATGGACATAGTCATGCGTTCACATGTGTCCTTGTTTCGTCCTGGCTTAAACCCAGTTTTGTCCTGATAAAGACTTGGTTTAGTCCTGTGCTTTAGTCCAAGTTTAATTCCAGGATTAGTTTCAGTTAAGCTCCAGTTTTGATGCAGTGTTTGTGTGAGTGTGGATGCACCTGAAGAGTCAAACTGGGAGATTGAGTGTGTTTTCCTCTTTGCTAATGAGCAGAGAACAGTGATTAGACTGAGAGGTGATCTACCTTGTTAATCAATTGACTCACATGTCAGTTGATCTATACACACCTCTATTAACCACACAAAGAGCACACAAATCACAAACACACACGCACGCACACACATGCAGTTCTTTTATTTCTCAGATATGCAACAGATAGTCCTGCTATGCCGCTACATTCATTTCAATTTGCTCCAAAATAGGCTAAATTAAAATTTGAGATGGCACATTTTGTGTTTTATTCTTAAGTGTATAATGCTATACACCCACATATGTTGGACTGTAAACAGCAGTGTGTTTTAGCACAGCTGCACAAATTTGTTCATAAATCACAATATAACTTATAACTTTTGAATGTCTTTTCTTTTTGCATTGTATTATGTGCTATGCTCTGTTTAGCAGCGAGTCTTCACAGTGGAAACATATTTTAGACAAACCATAAATCTCCAATATAGTGAGCACTTAGCTAGAGAAAAGCCCCATATATTGCGTGTCAAACTGTAAGTTAGCGTTAAATGTGCACCTGATAACAGGATGAGCACAGCTGAGAGTGTGCATACAGCCCCCAGTCCTGCCTCTTCACTCACATGCTCTGTATTGTTTGAGAGCAGTGTTCTGCTCAGGATGTGTGCCTCTGGTCCTGCCTGAGAGGTGTGAGGCAGCTGGGGTGTGGGGATTGCAGTTGCAGGCCCTCTCCAGTCGCTGTCCCGCTGTGAGGCTATTAGAGTGCTTACTGCTCCCTCCAGCACACTCTCCTCTGTTGTGCGTCACTGCCCATACATTTGCCTTATTCCCCCTCTGTATTTTCTGTTTTTGTATCCTCTTGTCTGTGATTATCTCCTCTCCGGTGACACTGAGTATGAGCAGGGCAGTGGTGTGGTGGACCCAGGACTACCCCTGTGTTTAGACACGTTTAGAGCAGCTCTTTGGTATGGCGGACACGGTTAGGCTTTAGAAGTTTGGTCGGTGGGCTGGATGCGCTTGTCATTTCAGTTTGGTCACTTGGGTGCTATCTCCCACACAGCAGCACCTCTCACTGAACTAACTGGGTGACACGGCTGACTTGTATTAAATTTGTATGGATGGTGTGTGCAAATGCATGCTAAACATATAGAGGTTTAAATAGATGATTGTGTATGCGGCCATCAGTGGGGTGTGTTTATGCACCATGGGGGGCAAAGAGGCAGGCAGTAACGTATATGTGTGTGTTATGACATTGGCTGTCACTCAAGATGAATGTGGATAGCAGTCTCTGGAATATAAAAAGAAAAGTAATTTGTAAAAGCATAATATATTATATAATGTGACTGTGGACTGAGGATTGGAATCTTCCACAAAAATGGCATAAAATTTAGCAATCTCCCTGGAGCAGATGACTCCAAGATGAAAAAAAACCCCATCTGCAACGTGGCAAAACTGTGGAACATTCCAGACAAAGCAATAACATTTTCATGAACCAAGTGTGACCCGGCGAGGGCAGGTATAATGTCAAAAATTTTAATTCATTAATATTTTAATTAACTATCACCAAATTAACAGCAAACCCATCCCAGGAAACCACAGGGAAATCAATTTACTCCACGCTGAAAAGGCAACACAGGTTTGTTTGGCTGAGAGAAAGAACTATTACTTAACATTTAACATATTTAACAAACTTAAGTATTACATTGACAAAATCTCTAGCTGCTGGGCTTAACGTTTACACAAGGGCTCCAATACGTCTAATTGTGAGATGATTAGACATTGCTCTGGCTTCTTGGGTTGGGGTGTGGACTCAGGTGAAGTGCAGACTACACTACAGAAACAGATAAAAGACCCTCCACCAGAAAACTACACCTTTAACTGTCCTCCTCATGGTGTGCTCCAGCTTAAGCCAAGAGTGGCTTCAGCCTCAACGTGACTCTCAGTCACAACAAACATTCAAGATAAAGATAAACTTATGTAACACTGACTAAAATCAACTATCACTGTTGTGCTAGGAAATGACTTCCAAACACCAGGAGTTCCACGACTAAACAAAATAACACAACTGAGATTTGGAAAGTAGCTCGTCCACATTGCCAGGTGCCAAAAGCTGTTTTTTCAGTGTCTTTGCTATTATGTGTTTTACAGAAAGCTGAGTAATGATCAATATTTCCCACCAGGAGATTAAAAATTATGTTAGAATATAAAACTGCAGCTTTTTTAATTAAATAGTTTGACTCTAATTTGTTCTTTGTACATTTGGTTTTCCGGCTTTCACAGTTGTGAAAGTTTCTGAAATTATAATTTAGTCATTTTTTTATGAATATAAATTTTAATGTACATTTTTTATTCAGTACTCTGCTGATCACTTTGACCTTTGTTGCTTCTTTTTCAAATAAATTTCTCTCCTGTAAATGTCAAAGATGTAATTTGAGGATGCTTTAAATTCTGTCTTACTTGCATGCATTTTTCAGAGCACTGGGTACCAGTAACTACACAATATTTACTTAAAGGACTTTGACCTTTGAGTCACTGTCATTTAATGCACTCACACAGGTCTCGCCATTTCAGGAGGTCTGTGATGGGTCTGAAGTAGCCACAGGAAAAGTTAGAGCACGCCTATTGCTTTTATTCCATCTCAGCGCCAGCATATGCCTCTCACTGTCATCTGTAATTATATGGCAGTAATAGCATCAGTCCTGAGCGCTCCAAAACACATTTAAAAGCTGGACTGTATCCATAACTACCAGCATGGACAGGGAACGTGTGTGTGTGTGTGTGTGTGTGTGTGCGTGTGCGTGTGCGTGTGTGTGGCTGTGTGTGTGTGGCTGTGTGTGGCTGTGTGCACCGTTGTTGGAGGGAAATAGCTTCTGTCAGGATGCTGGGTTGAGATAAAGGTGAAAAATAAGGTGCATTTGAGCAAGAGGCTGATAGATAGCTGAGCAGACTATCAATCATACCCATAGACAGACAGTTTGATAGAAACAGATAGATTGAGAGACAACATAAACTTAAGGGTTAACTGAAGAGAAAACCCAATTAATGTTATCTGAAATCCGCTGGGGAGCATAGTTTATATTAACGTTAAATGCACTTGTCTGCTGCCCAAGCTTTTTGTGGAAAGTGGTCAAAGCATATGTAGGTCCCTCTTGAAAATGAGGCATTAAGTCTCAGGGTAACCTTTATAAATAAAGAATTCATTAAAAAAAATTAATAATAATTTGCCAATGCCAACATGCTTGGGCATTATTGCTTCCAAAGACTTGAGTTATAGAATCAGTTCTGCCCATTGTTACAAATACATTATTAGCACAACAAATTTAAATTCATATTGCTTTTTCCAACAGTTGTAATATTTGCTCTACATGAGAGGACTAGCCACATTGTGTTCCTTCTTCCTCCCCAATGAGTCCGTCAATGCTTATCAACAGTACTGATTGCCAAAGCACCTGGAGGTGTTCAGGCGTTGACTTTGCTAACCTCTAACCCACCCGCTGAGGTCACAGCAGCCTCAGGCCATGAAGGGCAGCATATGATAAGGGTAAGCAGCCCAAGTGTTTCCCTCTATCAGAATAAAGTTATAATAAATTGACTTAAGCTGTTTGACTGTGAGTGTGAATGTAATTATGGGCATAATTCAATCACACTGAAGCCTCCTTTTCTCCTGCAATAGTCAGTGCACGATGCCGCCGCTCTGCAGTTGAAAAGCACAATTACTCCACAGTCCTCCACACAACTGCTGCTCAGTCTGCTTTGTATCGCTGCCAGCTCAAGTGTAATTGGCAATATGGTTGAGGCAGGTAAAGCAAAGTGGTTTACCCAGAGACAGTGAAAATTAATGGACTCCAGTGTCATGTGAACTTACTGTGAAACCCAGGCAAGAAAAGTTAAGAAAAAAGGTATTTATTTTTGTTCACTTAAATTTTATTCCAGACTCATGTTGTGTTTGGGTTGTTTTAAAGGACAGCCAGTGTCTTATTAGTGTCCCCACACTCACTCACTCACTCACTCACTCACTCACTAAAAATGTGTATTTACATTTTATTCAGTCTAGAGATAAAATCACCCAAAGGTCATAGAAGGTGTCCATTTTAGCTACAGGCTTTGTACACTGGCTTCTTAATTGTTTAGATGTGCCTGAAATTTGACATCACCACGAACATTTTATATATCATGACTGTTAAACTATTTGCTCTCAATCAAAAGCTTTAAAAATCCTTCACTTTTTATTTTCTGCACAAACTCACTCATCTGCCATCACCCAAAAGGGTCCCCCAGAAACAAATTACTTTATATATTATTTTAAAATACTCTTCTTTGAATCAGTCTAAAATATTCTAATAAATTCTAATAAATGCAGCCCGCTCTAGTATGGACTACATTTAAAAACAGTTCTTTACACAGGTACATATTCATGGCAAAGTTAACATGTCTGCAAGTAATAAAACAAAGAACTTGAAATTTGATTTAATTTTCTACATCCAGATTAAAGTAGAATTAATTTAGATGAAATGATTGAATGTGCTAGAGGGGTTCCAGTGCAGTTGAACCTGCAGAGAGCTCCCCAGCAGATGTCTGTATCTTCAGCTGTAATTACATTATTCTCATACAGCAGAGCAGTGCAGCAAATGGAAGTGACATTTATTGAAGAGAAGTGAGGTTTTAAAGGATTGCGATGTGTCATCTGGATTCAGACTGGCATTTATGGAGGCGTGTGTACATCATACAGCACACGTCAGTTTATTACTGTCGTCGTGTCTGTGATAAGAAACAATGTCCCTTTTAGTATTACAAATACACCTGAACAGATAGTGGATAATAAGATCCAATTTAGCAAAAGCAAAACACCTTATTTGCCACGCTTTCCAGATGTGCCACTTCTTATATGCTATGACTTATGCAAATATTCTTTTTTTCTTTTGGTCTGTAAAATTGCCCTTTTCTTCCACAGTTAAATTCACCTGCTGTAAAAACAGATAAAACATCCCCGGAGGAAGGAAAAGTAATATTCCAGTTCTTTGAGTGGGTCAGTCCTGATTGATTCAGTTTTACTCCAATTCACTTTTAATTGATTCCATAATTATTATGAAGTCTTCTCTGAGGGGATAGGATCACCTTTACAGTTGATCAGTTTCCAAATAGAAAAAACAATGCCGCTCAGGTTTGAGTTGTGTTACTGTTCCTATGGGAATATTTGTCCTGTGCATTTGCCCCTGGGTGCAGCTGGGGCAAATTCAGAGGCCATTCTCCAGATCTTGAGCCTTGGTCAGGCCTTGGCTGGAGGATTTTGCAGGTTGTAGCAACAAGGATGCCATGATTTTATTGACAGTGGCTTGTTTGTCATTGTAGAAAGATAACATGGATATGATTTTCTGAAGGGGAAACAGCAGGAAGCAACAGGGTCAATCACACGGTGTCAGGAAAAGATCAAATTAGTTGAGTAGTTTTTACTTTTTAAGCCAAATTCCTCTTTGCTTCATAATGTGACCAGTGCGTTGGTGAATACCTTTTCTTTCAGAATGCTTCAGGTTCATTTTCCTCAAAAGTGCACGCTGACAGTCCCCTCTGATGTAGTCAGAGGGTAGATCTGCTTTTGACAAAGGTAATTCCAGGCCTACAGTATTTTCTGAGCCCTGATTCCTCCTGTAATGACTGTGATTCATTTCATTGCACTGCCTTGTAATTGTCCCTCCAAATGTCCAATCACTCAATCGCCCGTGTATCCGCAGACCTCACCTCCTTAATCAGTGTTAATTAAAATAGTCTGTGCCGGTGCTTGTGCTAATTGAATTATCACCCAGAGACCAAGGTAGCAGAGGTCAGTCATTTGGAAAGTTCAGGTCTGAGCAAAAAAGAGAGAGAGAGAGAGGCAGAGCAGGTGGAAGAGGTGTGCAATCACCAAACGATAAAGGCAAACCAAAGGCTGGCTGTGCGGAGGCCAGTAACAGGAGGATGATGAGAGCAGAAATCATGACACACTAATCCGGAGCTGTCTCACAGCCCACACTTCATTGTGTTGTAAAAGTTATTTCGCAGGAGACTGCATCGGCATTAGCCTGACAGTCTTTACACTTCATTTTTAAAGAAATTCAACAAATGTTTTTATTTGCTTCAACCTCTGGTGCTCATAGTGGTCACAGCACACACCATATTTTGCACACATTTCTGTCTAGCTTTAGTTAACTGTATACTGTTTTACTTGTGATATATATTGTAACAAATGTGGTGAAATTGGGACTCAGGACACTTCAACCAGATAGGGCCAACATTAATAGGGTTGGGGTTAAGGTGAAGATACAAGTTATAATGGAATTGCATTGTTCTATTGTACTATTATATATGTGTTTCACAAACTAGGTTCTATACTGTGTGTAGAATCCCTCAGTCGTCCAGGTTGAATCCATGGCAAAAGGAGAAATTCAGTTTGTCAACTGGACAGAGTTTATTTGGTCGAATACGTTTCGCAGCTCATCCAAGCTGCTTCTTCAGTTCTGGTCAGACGCTTTTTTGTACGTGGACCAGTATCTGTTTTAAAGTGTTTGTGGGTTTGAAATAGACTGGGATTTCATGTTGTCTGAAAATCCTCTGTAGTTTTTCAGAAACACCAGCCAGGTAAGGAATAGTTACACCCTTCCTCCTGGGTTCTGATTCTCTGTTGTCCTGTTTCTTTGCTCTCTTAGTTTTATTGAAAGCCCATTTAGGATATCCACAAACAGAGAGGGCTTTCTGCACATGTTGTTCTTCTTTCTCCTTTCCCTCTGTGTTTGTAGGAACCACTTGGGCTAAGAAAGCCAATGTGTTCCCTTGGCATCTTCACGAGTGAATTTGATATTCGGATCTACAGAACTGATATGTGCAGTAAAAGGTTCCAAATCTTGAATTTTGATTTTTGAAAAATTATCATCAACAAAATGATACCAATGTGTGGGTGGAGTGCCTGGATAAGAGGCCAGGGCACTCTGTTCAAATTGTTCCATGTATAAGTTTGCAGTGATGGGGAGACCAGTGAGCCCATTGCACAGCCGTGGATTTGCCTGTAGAAGTTTCCTCTGAACTGAAAATGGGTGGTATTCTATACTATATACTTCAGATGCACAATTTCTCACTGTCAAATTGATACTGATCTTGAATGACAATCCCCATCACATATTATTTTTAACAACAGCTGTTAAATCATTTGCAAAGATTTTACAAGTTTAAATTTTATGTCAATGTAAAACAATTTATACAATTGAAAAAATAAATGGTATTAAATATGTTGTTATTTCCACCACAGAAATGTCTGTGACTTTACTTGAGTAAAGGTATAGTTACATTCTCTGAACAAAAGAGGTTTAAAAGGGGATCCATCTTTTGATGTCAGTTTGACTGCTCCATTGCACTTGGACCATATCAATATTTTGAGTTAAAAATCTGGCACTAGGAGACGCTCGGCTGCAGGAGGCCATTTTAAGCTGATCTCGGCAGTATTATGAGCAGCAAACTATAACAGAGCCCCACCATCCTCTGAATTATAATGAAGTCATGATGGAGCCAGTTGGTTGCTTTAGGTGCAGCTTGTAATTTAACAGTGTGTGCAGAGCATGGAGAATATGAAAATGCACCCTGTGAAATGCAGCAAAATACAGATGATATAAATGTGGTCTGTCACAGGCAGTATTGGCTCCAATTGAATTAACAGCGGAATGCTATACAATCATGCATGACTGTCTCCAAATATACGCTGCAAGACACAACAGCAGTGATAACAGGCACTGCAGTATGACCATGCAGGCACGAAAAACATTAGAGGTAACCAGGATCATTTGTTTGTATGTAATTAAAAATGTGAAGCCAAACATTCTTGTAATTTATGAGGTCCAAAAATAAATGCAGCTGGACTTGTTATTGTGCCACCAAACAGTCAGTTTCTAGGATTGGTCTGTGAGGTGAAGTAGGCTAAATCACACCATTTAGTGATCTAATGGAAAGTGGCTGCTGCAAAAAAAGAAGACAAAACAAGGAGTCTGCCACTTGCTTGCTTCCATGAAGATCTTACTGCTTTGCCTGGAATGTTCCATAGCATGGCACTGAACTTATGTATTTCCATAGAGAGAAGTGGTGAAACCACCATGGTAAGTTACAGATCAGATCTTTAGATCTGCAGGAGGAGATAACAAGGATGCACATTTTATAAGGTGCTTTGAGCAATATAAGCATCCATAATGAAATAAACGCAAAGAATAGATTTTAATGTTTTTCTGTGAAATATTCCAGACAAAGCAATGACATCTCCATGGAGACAAGAACATGACATACTGTCCACCAGAATTACGACTTAGTAATTCTTTTTCAAAACCTTGTTAATATGGAGCATAACTGAGGCATTACAGTCTTGAAGTTCTAAAACTCTCTAGCATATGTTGTAAATTGTCCAGATGGAAACACATTTCTTGTATGTGTGTAGAATCCCTCAGTTGTCCAGGTAGAATCCATAGCAAAAGGAGAAATTTAATTTGTCTTGTAATTTATTCTATTTGCATACCTTTAACTGTGATAACAATCTCACTTGCTCTGGGTTTTAAATATTTGATGAATCGGTAGAGTCACTCTTAAATGCATACTGGCTTTAAGCCAGCTACTTTTGTTAAATAAATTGTCAAAATTAAAACATTTGTCTGATCAAAATGTTCAAGCCATTTTGGCAAAATAAACATACTACACTATACTAAATAAAGCCATTGATTATTAAGTATTTTCTTTTTGTCTGCAGTAGCTACTACCAAGGGCTCTCACAACAGTAATTTAAAAGCAGAGGAAACTTGACAAACAAATAGATTTGAGAGTAGCACTCCTCCCTCCACCATTTTCACCCAAATTACTTGGTGTTTTGTATTTAACCTTAAGCTTCAATCCAGTAGCAGTGTTTGTGTTGTTTGTGTCTTCACTGGTAGAGTTATAAGAGAATGTGAGGAGCATATTCATCCAAGACAAATCAAACCACACAACATCCAACATCACTATAGTACCTGCCCAAAAATAAGATTAAAGAGGTCTAAAAATACTTGATAAAAACCCATTTCCCACCACCACTGTCACATTCTGAACAAACATAGGTTTTTGGACTTGAGCAACATGGTCATCCTTAAAAGGGCCTGTCTAATTTATAAGGTTCTACACTCCCTCGCACCACCACCGTTAAAGGAGTACATCAAATGCAAAGACAATTCAGAAAGGATCACGTGAGCCACAACCAGGGGTGACCTGGTCATACCCCACAGACGGACCACCTTTGGTCAGAATGTATTATCTGTCCAAGGTGGGAATCTGTGGAATAGTCTTCCACTAACACTGAGAGAATGCCCTACGTATAGCTCTTTTAAAGCTCAAATGAAAAATTCAAACCAAACATGCACTCATGTATAGCTGGAATTTAATTTTAATTGATCTTCTATGGGCACATATTTGCATGTATTGAATGTGTGGCCAAATTTACTGCAAAATAATAGGAATTTTGCAAGGATTGAACTGTGCAATGAGTGGAGTGTGCAATATTTTATTGTTTGACCCCCTGTGACCCCAACCCTTTGGGAGAACAGATGGAAATTAGCCTTAGGCTATAAATCTGGTGTGTTTACATTCATGTTGTGTCATGTTTGTCCATTAACATGCTCTGTCCCAATCAAATAAATAAATGAATAAATAAATAAATGATCCTTAATACTCAGCAATAGGAAGTGGCATTGTCAAATCCCAGTGTGTAGTTCAAACACTTGTCTTTGTAGTTTTCAAACTTTTTTTCTGAAACAAGCTGGTGTCTGCTTGTGTGGTACAATTTAATTAACAGCAATTATCCATCAAGTAAATAGAAAGCAATCATTCCTCATTTTCTGTTTTCCCAATTAAAACTCTTTCTAAAGATTGTCTGTGTTCATCTCATCAGCTACGTCATTAGTGTTCTATATTTAAAAATATAGAACACTAATGTGTAAATATAAAATAAAAAATATAAACCTTCGTAATGTAGATACGTGTTGATATTGATTATTTACCCTTTTCTTGTCTAAATGAGCTTTTTTTTTTTTTTTATCATGGCTGATGCTGCTCTGAGAGAGCCTGGTTCAAGTCCTTTCATCTTTGGTGGCAAATTTGACATAATGAGGGGGCTGTGTAGAGCTCTTTGTTGCAATCCCCTGGTTGAATGAGCACATTTCAAATTGAATACATCATTTAGTTAGATGGAAAAGGGCATGCAGGTTCAGGAGTCTATTTTGGCTACAACTCTGTAGTTTCAGAAGTCTGAATTTGTTTTACAATTGTAATTTCAAACTTAATGCTCTCAAGTTTAGAAGTTCATTATAAACAAACAAAGTGACAATCTTTATTATAATCAAACATTTATTGTAATCTATTATCAGTAATCATCTAGAGTTATTATTTATTACTGACTGATAGCGTCCGTTAAAAAGAGACATTAATGAATGTTGAAGTAAAGATGAAGAGTTTATTTCTTGCATCTCCTCCTAATGTCAGACCCTAAATGATACAAAAGTATATATACTTATAAGTATATATAGAGAGAGATGATCAGAGGACATACATTTCAAAGAAATGAGAAGGTGACAACTCCTACTTCACCTCACTTTTGAGTTGTGGCATTTGTGCGCTGGTTCACCTGTGGACTTAAAACAATACAGGGTGTGGTAAAAGGAGAAATTCAATTTGTCAACTGGACAAAGTTTATTTGGTCGAATACGTTTTGCAGCTCATCCAAGCTGCTTCTTCAGTTCTGGTCAGATGTTGGTGTTAGTTAGGTGTTAGGTACAGAAACTGTAAACAAATAGGTGTGTTAGTCTCAGAGTAATTTCATTGTAGTTAGCTCCTCCCTTCAGGCAGATATAAGGCAGTGTCCACCAGCGTCTGACCAGAACTCAAGAAGCAGCTTGGATGAGCTGCGAAACGTATTCAACCAAATAAACATTTGTCCAGTTGACAAACTGAATTTCTCCTTTTACTATGGATTCTACCTGGACGACTGAGGGATACACACAATACAGGGTGTGATATACTTGATCTATATGCAAATACATTTGTCACATCTTAACAAGATTAAGAAGTAAAAAAGAACAGAGGGGTTTACATAAAATGTCTTTAACTACCAAAACAAATAAATTTTAGTTACAAGACCATGTGAATTTCTTAAAGATAAAATAAACATACAATATTTTAACTTCCTTTGCAAGTCTTCTCCTGACCTATTTCTTTATATTTTATATTGTTAAGCAACAGCCATATATATAACTTTTTTGTGTCATCCTTGTCTTGCTCTGTATGATTGCAATTTGAGCATATGTGTTAATGAATATAGCACCAGTATTTGAATCAACTTTAAGACAGTACGTAGGTGTAGAAAAGACAGTTCTAAATGAAGGTAAGTATAGCTGTTTTCACATTATGAAGCTCATTACATTTTTTTTTTTTCAACTAAAATACACTTGCTCAACCTTCACTGCCATCTGTTCAGTATAGGTTTGTTAAAGGCAATACTCAACAGTTACTCATTTGTCTGTTGTTTGTTCTTACTTGTAAAATAAATAAATCTGCCGTGCATCATTTCAGTGTTAGTGTAAACTTTAAGGTCAGTAAGGCTCTACAGTACACGCACATGATCAGCTCGCACTAGTATTAGAGACTATGTTTGTTAATGTACCGTGTGAGTTAATCATGGACAGATGTCTGCAATCAATATCTTAGTCATAGTTAGAATTATTTTGACAATTTCAAGCTTCATTGATTGTGGTGCGCAGTGAATGACACGTTTATGAAGACACACATCTACTTTGCCCTAAGCTACTCAGACAGATTTGAAGAGGATCGTTTTGTTCTCCTTGACTAAATAAACTGGTCGATTTGAATGAAATCTTTAAACCAATTATATCTTTTTTTTTTTTTTTTTTTTGCCTTTGGGAGTATTGATCTATTGACAGTTTTTTGAGAGTATACAATAATGCCTCCAATACAACAGAATACATGCTGTTTGCTACACTTCACAATAGCAATGGCAATAGCAATAGCAAAAGATCAATTTTCATTACCTTTCCACTGTTGTGTAATATTGGCTAATGTGAGCATAATTAAACGAATGCCTAGAGTACATTTTGTATTCTGCATACTTATTAAGAGTGCTTATTTCTTGAGCACATAGTATTTTCAACCCCACAGACACACTTACACGTAAAAATGTCTGGGTGGCTACTTACTATGTGGGATAAAATTATTTTTTACATTATTTAGCTCATATTAGCGCGGCATTTTTAAGGCTTTTGGTCTAAAACAAGACACCTTTTTAAATGTACGCTTTTTCATTTTTCGCATCCTCGAGCATTTCTGATGTTGAGGGTCACACAGAAGGCAAGAGGCACGTGATTTTTAGATACCTGGTGAGAGGAAGAAGAGGAGCAGCAGAGGAGGAGGGGGCTGGAGCGGAGAGACTGCGACGGGACCGGACTCTCCTCACTGGACTCGCGTTTCAGCGGCGTGAGAGCGCACGAGGCATTTGGAGACGCTGACGAAGCACGTGCGGGTCCTTAACAGTTTCTGGCGCACGGAGTTAACGCATTCTGTCATAGTGGAGTATACCGTATAAAGACTAATGACTGTTACAGGACAATTTTAGCGCGCGGTAACGGATGGAGTACGTAATATAAGTGATGTGCTCCTTGGCTCACTTGGCTCAAATTCAGCTGAACAGAAGCCTCGACCGGAATCACAAAAGTTGTTGCTGAAGCTGAAGGACGTTTCAAGGAGCAAACCTGAGTGCCAAACGTCCCCTAAACCCAAAAGAATGGAATTTCTTTTCTCGGACTACGTTATTGGATAAAGTAAGACCTGGGAGAATACACGTCTCTTTACGGGCGACGAGCGTCCCTCGGCGTAGCTCTGAGTGGGGCCACTGTTTCGCGGAGAGCTTAAGGCTGTGACTTCCCCAGAGGCACATGGTCGCTCCAGCATGCCGCTGACAATTTTACTCTCCTGTGTCTTACCACCGAACCCAAGAAGAAACAACTGAAAAACGAGAAAAGGAAAAAAGCCACTTTACTCATTGCCTATGACTGCGGGGACTACGGATATACGCAAAATGATCGCGCTTAATCTCATCACTCTGGTGATTCTTTTTGGTAAGTAACCTACAACCACCTGCGGCACAGTCACGGGACTGGCCTCTGTGATATTCACGTTTAATCATGATGCTTTTAATGATCATTTTCTATGTTAAAAACTTTGACACAGTTCTCTAGAGAGCTCAGCGTTCTTCATAAAGTCGTTAGTTGCTGAGCATCATCAGTATTCACTGGGTTATGCGTTAGAGCGCAGAGTTGTGGATGTGGGCAGTGGCGCTGTCCTTGGTGTGAAGCAGCCGCATCTCGAGTCTCCTGGTTCTGTTAGCGCTGCTCTGGTCTGACGCTTCGTTGTCAAACAGATAAACACTCAGACAGTTACCTGCCTTGACAAAATAGGCCCTTGTCGTTTATTTAGTTTTATTACCCTCATGGCTTTTGTCTTGCCAAAGATAATCTGTTGCTCCACTAAAGGCCACCTGTTAACACTTTAATTGACCAAGTCCTACTACTACTTATGAATCGCAATAGAGCTGAAATGATTTTATACAATTAAAAAAAACTCCATTTGACTCGAAAGAGCCTTCAATAGTTCAAACCTCCTCCAGCTTCAACAATAGAACAGAAAATTTGTTGCTATGGTAACAAATGAAATATAATCATCTCAGTCAATTTAGATTACACATGCCATTAAATAAGTGTCCAAATTTTGCATTGAAACATGCACTGAAAAGACATCATAAATTGAAAATGATTTAGACTTGAGCTATAAAGATATTATTTTGACAGTGACCATCGCTTATTGCTTCCTTATGTAAATCTCTGATGCAGCTCCATATAATTGGTTTTGGCTGTAAGCTGAAAGGAGCCTGGCAATGAACGCTGCTTTAGAGTCCAAGAAACCTTTATGATACAAACTGAAAGCTTTTACTTTTGACAAGGAAACCCCAGTTGATACTGTAGTGTGAAAAGGCTCTGTATAAATACTAAATAATGACTATAGCTGGAGTATAAGCAGCAGACCCTTCCTAAGAATGTGTTGTCATGTGTGCCTTTGGTCCCCATGCAGAGGTGCTGGTGTGTGACTCAGAGCTGGTCCCTCCGGGTTGGAGAGAACCTTTGGACTGTGTGAGAGCCTCTGAAATGTGCAACCAGAACAGCCAGTGCAGCTCCCGCTACCGGATCATGCGCCAGTGCCTGTCTGGAGGGGACAAGGAGCGTAGTGCCATGCTCGCCTCCAAGGAGTGCCAGGGGGCGCTAGAGGTACTGCAAGACTCTCCACTATATGACTGCCGCTGTAAGAGAGGCATGAAGAAGGAGCTGCAGTGCCTCCAGAACTATTGGAGCATCCACATGGGTCTAACTGAAGGTAAGGCCAAGCATTCAGAGGGGATGTGTTCAGGGCTGCCATACATAGGCCTACAGATAAAAGATTAAATGTTTAGAGAGGTTCATATTTAGAATAATTAAACACCAAATACTGTACATCAGGGCCAAACTGGTCTCAAGTCCTATGTGTTGTATTCTGCATTTTAGCACTTTAGTTAAATTAGTAGAAAGACTCCACAGTGTGAATCTTTGTTTGTGCAGTAAAGTCCTGCACACATGGGTACTCTTCCTGATCCCTGTGGAGCAGGACAGGCCACACGACATTAACTTAAACATTTCCTGACTGCACAGGGATCAGAGGGACCCCAGACACATAGGCTAATGGCTGAGCTTGGTCCTGGCCTCTCTGCTCTGCCTTGTGTCTGTGTCAGCAGCTCTGCACACTGCTCTGGCCTTTCTGCTGCTGCTGGCCTAGTTTAGGTCTCATTAGGAGGCTCACACTTTGTTCTCAGCTCCACTCAGATGTGGCTTAGCAGTGTTCACAAAGCCCGGCCTTACACAAACAAGGCAGACTCACTTAAAGCAAAGATAAGTTTGAACTGCCATTGTTCTCAAACTGCACATGAAGCACACTGTTGCAAATACAAAGTTATCATACGCACCTTTTTCCATAAACCTGGTGTGAACACATGGTGAAGGTGCAATATGGTTCACTATGTTATTGTTGTTTTTTACCTCTTAAAAATAATAAAATGTAATGATATTCTTTTAAGACTTTCTTTTTCAAACAAATACCAATTTAACTTTTGAAATACTTTCTTTTCATAAAACCTCTAGAGTACGTATTCATCCCTATAATCTTGTGATTGCCACAAGAGTTTTGAAAGCATCTAGAGAGGAAGAGAAGAAAAGTGCTTCATAAATTAAGATACACTCAGCCTTGTGTGATACTAAATAATTCATAGTGATATTATCTGGAAATCTGAGAAATACAGTATATCAGACAAATCTGTGATTATTGACTGAAACCTGAGAAAATCATATGAAGCTTGCTGCAATGCAATATATTTGTAAGGAGCTCATAGCATGTTACTTTTTTCCAGATATGATGCCAAAACATTTGTCCATTAAACAATATAAATAGTGGTCAGAAAAGGTGTCTATAAAAGGAAAAGAGTCCTGTACCAGAAACCATGAATAGATGGCAAAGAATTAGAGGAACACTGATTATACATACAATGTTTTAAGATGCTAAAGTTGTGGGTGCAGGTAGGTTATAGATGGCTGATAGATTTGGAAGTCACAATTTGTTGACGTATTAAAGTACACTGAAGAGTTCTCCTGGTTTATGTCTCTTTGTGTGTGCATATTTAATGGGACACAGAGCATTTCCTAGTTATTCATCTTAAAAGTTCTATTAGAATTTGAGAATAAGTAGCAGGTGAAAATTATTCAGCACTATCTTTTCTTGATTCATGAAAACAGCAATTTGATTTACAAGTGGGATTACAAATTTTGGTGCAAAGATTAAAGCAAATTATCTATAACTAATGTTTTTAAGAATGGGGTCTTAAGTCAAGTCTTGTTCTAAAAAGGCCTTTATGACTCTTCAGTCATAATCATAAGAATGTTTTGTGCTTGCTATTGTCTCAGCCATAATACTATTAGAAAATAGGGGTTATGTCCTGCCTTGTTAAATAAACATGACATATTTAATTAATCAAGTTTGACAGAGTTGGGGCACTCAGCACTGGGGAAGTGTGATTAGTGGGTATTCCTCTGACACTTGTAGAATCCAGGATAGCAGATGAGTAATGACTTTCGGGTGAGGAGGGCACTATAGTTGGATGCAGGGGCCCCAGGATGTACAAATGCAACTAACAGTTCACTGCCTTGATTAATATGATCACAAACAAGAACAGAAACATCAGGAAGTGGTGACATCATTCTTATTTTTACTTCAGCCACAGCATGGTAATATAGAATTTTCTATAATTCCTCTTTTTTCACCAGTGGGCTTCACTTTCTTCCTTACTACTACTACTACTACTACTACTACTACTACTACAGGTCATAGGGTGTTGCGCGTTGGTAGGTCAATGGCTAAATCTATGTCTAAATTTGTCAAGGGGGAAAGATATTCCATTGTGGCCCATATAAACATGGAAAGTGCTGTTACAGTGCATTTCAGTCACATGGCAGTGCTGTTTTGTTTGCCATTTTGAGGTTTGTGTAATCTAGAATATATCCTGTGGAATTGTTAATTGCTATGAACATTAAAAAAAAAAAGAAAATCCTCATTTGAATCTCATGGTTAGGGACAGACTATTCAAAACAGATGGGGAGAAGGGGCATAAAAACATCTTCATTTTGTTTTTACCTTACAGACAATTAAGATTTTACTTGTAAACTACAACCTCTTCCCTTCAAACATTATTCACTTAAGTATTCTAGAGATAATAAGTGACACCAAAGTATAATGTTATGTATGGATTTGCAATGTGGCTTTGCTTCTCTGTCAAATACAGTATCTACAGCTATTTTAATCGATCTATTGATTTTCAAATTTAGCTGCTGAAGACTTTCTCTAAACACTGGAGACCTGAGCAAAGGGGATTGCATCACCATTAATTCTGCATCTGTGCAACACATATAACACAGTTACCATTAATGATAAGTGTTTTGAAGTAGAGCTGTTACTTCTCACTAAGAGTCGCTGGCAGCGGTACGAGGTTTGTTAATGGAAGCTAATGCTTTATAGTTCCCTCTGTAATAAAGAAACATTTATATAGATCATTTATAAACATCTATAATAAAGAAACATTTAAGTGCTGGTCTCAAATATAGTATCTGTACCTTTCTCCTTAAATGAGCCACTAATTGTTTATTGACTGACTTACATGCCATTCCCATATTTGAGATCTGAAATAGTTGTTGCAGTGCTCTCATGATTTAAATATGCCTCTTTGGGTAAATAGTTAATGATTTTCATGTTGAGTCATAACCCTGTGCCCAGCCGATTTTGCGCCTCTGTGCTATGCACACTTGAAACCATCCAACTTTGATTTAGATATAAACGCTGTTCCAAATTATTATGCAAATTGTGTTTAAGTGTCATAACGGTAAAAGATAAAGTTTAGTTCCAGTGAACCTCATGGCTGGTCTTGTGTCTCAGTGAAATCAATGTCACACTCCTGTGCCAATGAATTTACCAGGTCCGTCCAATTAAAGGAAAAACGACTGAAGAAGGATGTTCCACATTATTAAGCAGAGCAACATTTTAAACAATATGGGATAAGTGTGATCATCGTACTATTAAGTAAGATTTGTAGCTGATTCAGAGCACACGCGGATTTGTGCAGATAAAGGCACAACGAGGAAGGATTCTGCCAGACCAATACATCGGATTAAGAGAGCTGCTGCTAAAATGTCATTACAAAGCAGCAAACAGGTATTTGGAGCTACTGGTGCCTCTGGAGTCCTGAGAACATCAAGGCGTACGATCCTCCAGAGGCTTACAGTTATGCATAAACCTTCTATTCGGTCATCCTTAAACAAAGCTCACAAGCAGAAACGGCTCCAGTGAGCCCAGAAATACATGAAGATTCATTTTCAAACAGTCTTGTTCACTGATGAGTGCCGTGCAACCCTGGATGGTCCAGATGGATGGAGTGGTAGATGGTTGGTGGACGGCCACCATGTTCCAACACAGCTGCGACATCAGCAAGGAGGTGGAAGAGTCATGTTTTGGACCGGAATCATGGGGAGAGAGCTGGTCGGCCCCTTTAGGTCCCTGAAGGTGTGAAAATGACCTCTGTAAAGTATGTGGAGCTTCTGACTGACCACTTTCTTCCATGGTACAAAAAGAAGAACCGTGCTTTCCGTAGCAAAATCATCTTCATGCATGACAATGCTCCATCTTATGCTGCAAGGAACACCTCTGCATCATCAGCTGCTATGGGGCATAAAAGAAGAGAAACTCATGGTGTGGCCCCCATCCTCCCTTGTCCTCAACCCTTTTGAGAATCTTTGGAGCTCCTCGAGCGAAAGATCTGTGAGGACAGGAGGCAGTTCACATCCAAACAGCAGATCTGGGAGGCTATTCTGACATCCTGCAAAGAAATTCAAGCAGAAACTCTTCACAAACTCACAAGTTCAATGGTTGCAAGAATTGTGAAGCTCCTATCAAATAAGGGGCCCTATGTTAAAATGAAACTTGACCCTTTATTATTATCTTTTATTATATTATTTAGACCCATCCTTTCAGGAGCAGTGGGCAGCACATGAAGGTGCCCGGGGACCCACCTCCATGATTTTATTGCTAGGCTTGGTCAGGACCTCAGCTGGAGGATTTTTACCTTTGGAGCATGTTTTTGGGTTGATGGGGGAAACCAGAGGAAACCCACTCAGACACAGGAAGAACATGCAAACTCCACACAGAAAGGCCCGGGAAACCCGGGGATCGAACTCGGAACCTCCTTGCTGTGAGGCGTGAGTGCTGCCACCGTGCCGCCGCCTGTTAAGATGTTTTGATTGAAATGGCTTTTGATTTCAGTAATATGCTAATATTTCTAATTGAAAAATAAACAAATGACCATTTTCAGTTCTTTACAACAATAACATAAATCTCTGTTGTGCATAATAATTTGGAACAGTGTATTTTAAGTTTTTATTTTTGAAAAAAAACACTGTTATCACTGGGTTTGTTCATTAACATTCAAATTCTACTAAAAAGGAAAATTATGATGACTGTCATTTATATTGATAATTTGGCAAAATCAGAAAAAAATATAATTTGCGTAATAATTTGAAACGCAGTGTAGGTAAACATGCTGAATATATGACATCTCAGGAGTTGTGGGATGTTGCCCTCTGATCTGCGGTTATAGTTAATGCTTCAGCTGATAAAATGGGCTCCAAATTAAACCCTGTTTAAACCTCACCTTATTATAATGCTGAATCATTTAACTTACAATTCTGTAAAATTTTCAATCAATCATTCTTTACATGTACATTTTACACTTAACATTTCTTTTAAAATTTTGAAATTAGGTTTGAATTGATTTTAATTTGAACCATGTTCTTTTTTCTTATTCAAGCAAGTTAAATTATAAATGAGATTTCGAGACACAAAGTCAATAATCCAAAAGCATCAGTGACAGTTTGTTTTATTACATTTTTACACCAAGACACCAGCAAGTTTTTCCAGCTTTCCAAAATTGATCAAGAAGAAAGATGGGTGTCTTTGCCTATTTAGCAGATGACTGTGATTTTAATTAGGTGAGCTGAATGTCTTACACTGACTGTGACATTCTTGTTAGAGCACGAGTAAGCACTGCTCACCTCAAATCTTGTACATGTTCACAACGAGAGTGCTACTTTTCTCTGTCACCAAAGTTGAAGTTAGTTTGTTATAAAACTGTAACCTCCAGCAGAAGCTCCTTCTGAAACACTGCTGCTGTTTGGTTGACTATAGTTTCTGTAGACATACATTGAAAAAATACTCTCAGACTCCAGCACAGTTGCACGTTGGTTGATTAAACATCATTGTTTATGTGAATTAGAGTTGACAAAGGATGTGCAAACAACATAGAAGGATCAGTGGAAATAAAAGAGTGATATCCAGGGAATTAGATCAAAGTGTGATGACAGCGTATGACGGAGAGAGGGGGAGGCAATTTCAGACTGGGAGCACAAAAATGGAAAATGGAGTTCAGAGGGACATGATGAGAAAGCACAGATCAGACAAGTATCAAACCTGCAATTATCTGAATGTTCCTCCGTATTTCCATCCATTAAAGACCCAATGCTCAGGAGCTGTCATAGACTGAGGTCAATCGGCTGTCTTCACTTTACAGGCCTCTCTCAGATTATCGTCACATATTTGAGAGTCCTGATGGGTCAACACGAAACATACAACAATTGATGCTTCATTTTAATTACACTATGGTTCTGTCAAACAAATCAAACTACATTTCATTAGATTAACTATTCAACACTGTGTTATTGATTTATTTATGCAAGGTCAGTGTAATATTTTCAATCTGTTGCCCCATCAAACCTGAGAGCAGAATTCAATGGCCTATAAACATATATGGTATCTGTCTGTAAGACCTTCAGACCAGCGTAGTGAGTTGGTTGTAAATTTTACATCCTATCAAAGGTTTTGGAGGATTTTGGACATCAATGTCATTAAAACAAGAAAATCTTATTGCAATATTTATAGTACTTGAGTTAGAGGGAACTCAGAGTGTGAGAGAAAGCTTAGGGGAGTTTCGAGCCAAAAAAAATAAAAAGTTTGGTTGTTTTTCTAACCAATAACAAAACCCTATGTACTCTGGGGGTCATTTTTTTTTTTATACCGATACCAATATTGATACTGACCTAACCTTAGAAGCAATCATAGTGCACAACATATTATTTCTTCAAACAACCAAGGAAGAGCATTTGCAGTGCACTTTTTGTTTGCATTCAGTGGCAGACTTTAGCATTCTTTGGTCTTCTTCCATGTTATGATTTTGTATTCAGTCATTTAGTTCTGAGAGGAATGTCTGCTCCTTTATCTGATTGGCACTGCATCATCTTTACCACAGGTGCCAATGTTGGATCAGTTTGGGATGAAATCTGAGCATTATTGCCACAGGGCCAAACGTGACTTCAGTGTTGTTTGTTATTGAGTGAAGGTTGTATTGAATCAATGCCAGAACAGTGCTGAGACCATAGGAGCTGGATAGACGTTGCTGCCTGACCTTGACAAGTGACCTCTGATTAACCAAATGTAATCAGTGTGCCCATGGGCCCAATTGGAAAGTCATTTAATTAATTTCAAGGTTCACAATTAAACTTTTTCTCCATAATGAAAATTACTGTGTCGGTGTCTTCAAGCTTTCTTTTACTTCTCCCCAAAGGTGCGAAACATCAAAAATGAACATAATAAAATACTGGGAGGTAAAAAGAAAAGCCAGTTTTATCCTTGTTCAGAGATCCAGTCTACTAAACTCAGGTGATTACAATTTTCTTTACAGATTTTTTGATTGCAGAAATTTAGAAAATGATTTGTCAAAACAGTTTAACAAAATAAGTTTAAATAATGCAAGTTATTTGATGTTCAAAATCAAATAAACAGAATCAAGTACACCCACAGACAAATCATTTAGCATTGTGACTGCAGGTCATCTCATTGATCTGAATTATTATAAATCAATTCCTATTCTTTCAACAGGTTTTAATAAAAATGACCAAAGGAGCACACACATCTGAGATATTTTTAACTTAACAATTGAAGTTAAGGAGGTAAAAGATGTTGATGATGTGATATGGGGATGTAGCTTTAGGGATCCCTGTGTGTGTAGATTCCACAGACTTCTTCTCTGTCCCCGAGGAGGACACTCATACAGGAGGGCAGGCCCACAGCTACGGCATTAATCAGTTTCCTCTCTGCAAGGCCAGCTGAATTGTTAACCTCTGGAGTGAACTCCTGGTGGGACTAAAGCACAGTGAAAAACCTCTCCCATAAAATGAGTCTGCTACCTGGTGTTCTCACAGAGTCCAGAAACACTGGCCAGGAGAGGGATTTCAATTAGAGGTAGATGCTATGCTTGTATTTAAACTACACTATATTGCCCAAAGTATTTGCTCAGCTGCCTGGACTCACATATGAATGTAAGTGACATCCCATTCTTAATCCATAGGGTTTAATATGACGTTGGTCCACCATTTGCAGCTATAACAGCTTCAACTCTTCTGGGAAGGGTTTCCACAAGGTTTAGGAGTGTGTTTATGGGAATTTTTGACCACTCTTTCAGAAGTGCATTTGTGAGGTCACACATTGATGTTGGATAAGAAGGCCTGGCTCTCAGTCTCCGCTTTAATTAATCCCAAAGGTGTTCTATCGGGTTGAGGTCAGGACTCTGTGCAGGCCAGTAAAGTTCATCCACACCAAACTCTGCATGTCATGTTGAAGAGGAAGGGGTCATCTCCAAACTGTTCCCACAAAGTTGGGAGCTTGGAAGTGTCCAAAATCTCTTGGTATCCTGAAGCATTCAGAGTTCCTTTCACTAGAACTAAGGGGCCAAGCCCAGCTCCTGAAAAACAACCCCACACCAGAATCCCCCCTCCACCAAACTTTACACTTGGCACAATGCAGTCAGACAAGTACCGTTCTCCTGGCAACCGCCAAACCCAGACTCGTCCATCAGATTGCCAGGTGGAGAAGTGTGATTAGTCACTCCAGAGAACACATCTTCACTGCTCTAGAGTCCAGTGGCAGTGTGCTTTACATCACTGCACATTTTCAGCAATATGGGAAAGAAAAAGAATCTCTCTAGTGCCAAAAAGCGTGAAATAGTTGAATACCTTGGACAGGGTATAAAAACCTTAGATATATTCAAACTTAAGTGTGATCATCGTACTATTAAGAGATTTGTAGCTGATTCAGAGCACACACAGATTCGTGCAGATAAAGGCACAATGAGGAAGGATTCTGCCAGACCAATACATCGGATTAAGAGAGCAACTGCTAAAAAGCCATTACAAAGCAGCAAACAGGTATTGAAGCTGCTGGTGCCTCTGGAGTCCTGCGAACATCAAGGCGTACAATCCTCCAGAGGCTTACAGTTATGCATAAACCTTCTATTCGGCCATCCTTAAACAAAGCTCACAAGCAGAAACGGCTCCAGTGAGCCCAGAAATACATGAAGACTCATTTTCAAACAGTCTTGTTCACTGATGAGTGCCGTGCAACCCTGGATGGTAGAGACGGATGGAGTGGTGGATGGTTGGTGGACGGCCACCATGTTCCAACAAGGCTGTGACATCAGCAAGGAGGTGGAAGAGTCATGTTTTGGACCGGAATCATGGGGAGAGAGCTGGTCAGCCCCTTTAGGTCCCTGAAGGTGTGAAAATGATCTCTGTAAAGTATGTGGAGCTTCTGACTGACCACTTTCTTCTATGGTACAAAAAGAAAAAACATGTTTTCCATAGCAAAATCATCTTCATGCAGCAAGGAATACCTCTGCAGCATTGGCTGCTATGGGCATAAAAGAAGAGAAACTCATGGTATGGCCTCCATCCTCCCCTGACCTCAACCCTATTGAGAACCTTTGGAGCTCAAGCAAAAGATCTATGAGGGCGGGAGGCAGTTCACATCCAAACAGCAGATCTGGGAGGCTATTCTGACATCCTGCAAAGAAATTCAAGCAGAAACTCTCCACAAACTCACAAGTTCAGTAGATGGAAGAATTGTGAAGCTCCGATCAAATAAGGGGTCCTATGTTAAAATGGAACTTTTTTTTTTTTTATTATTATCCTTTATTCTCCCTGTAGTGAAATTATCCTCTGCATTTCACCCATCCTTTCAGGAGCAGTGGGCAGCACATGATTTTATTGCTAAGCTTGGTCAGGACCTCAGCTGGAGGATTTTTACCTTTGGAGCATGTTTTTGGGTTGATGGGAGAAACCAGAGTACCCAGAGGAAACCCAGGCACAGGAAGAACATGCAAACTCCACACAGAAAGGCCCGGGCAACCCGGGGATCGAACTCGGAACCTCCTTGCTGTGAGGCGTGAGTGCTGGCCACTCAGTCACCGTGCCGCCGCCTGTTAAGATGTTTTGATTGAAATGGCTTTTGATTTCAGTAATATGCTAATATTTCTAATTGAAAAATAAACAAATGACCATTTTCAGTTCTTTACAACAATAACATAAAACTCTGTTGTGCATAATAATTTGGAACAGTGTATTTTAAGTTTTTATTTTTGAAAAAAACACTGTTATCATTGGGAGGTTTGTTCATTAACATTCAAATTCTACTAAAAAGGAAAATTATGATGACTGTCATTTATATTGATAATTTTGCAAAATCAGATAAAAATATAATTTGCGTAATAATTTGGAACGCAGTGTACACCTGTGACCACGGAAGTGATTGGAACACCAGATTTCAATTATTTGGATGGGTGAGTGAATACTTTTGGCAATATAGTTTATATAATTCAACATATAATAGTAGATATAGAGTTATTAATGACAAAAGACGCAGGACTTGATGTAATGTCCAATATTCATAGGTTTCAGGCAAAAAAGGCTAATTTGAAGGCTTTTGAACAGTGATGTATTGTAAGGCCTACATAGAATATGGATTCTGTTAGCAAATGCAGTGGCCATCTTGTGAGTGGAGCAAGAGCAAAATTCAGATTGAAAATAATTTTAAAAACAGTGCCAGATAATTATTTGATTAAAATGTTTAAATTGACATTGACAAAGAATAATTTACTACCTAAAATGTATTAGTATGAGCATAAGTATTAGATAACACACACAGAACAATTATCATAGTAGTAAAGGGGAAATTAAAATAAAAATCTCTGCTCCCTAGTATGAGTTCTAATGAATCCTACACTCACAACATGGCTGCTAGAACTGGCCATTTTTTGCTACAAGCTGCCATAGCGACTATTTCTCTAGTCCCTTATTATAGTTCATTGGTTTTTAACCGTTCCCCAGCTTAAAACATACACGTTCATAGACGTAAAAGTCTCTTGCCTGTTGCTACAACTCGATCACTGCCTCTGCTACCAGGAGCTGCGTCAATTTTAATGCTCCTGCACAGTCAAATGATGGTGACGCCAGTCCCCATGTTAAAGTATACAAAAAGTTAATTTCATCATGTTATCATTTACCTGGTCTTCTCTCCAGTCACCTGTAAAAGAGCATTTTTAGTGGTCACTAGATGTTTATCAGATACACACAAGTTTGTAATCTCAGTTTTACACGCTATTATTATTTAAAATAAAACACCTCAAGATCTTCACACTCAACAATGACGAAAGAGAATATTCATACCTGCATGTCTCTCATGAGGTGTGCCTCAGAAGAATGGATAATGTGATGATGTATTAAAGGTAATGTTTGTGTTGAATTTATGGTCCAGCCCTAAAGTCATCTGAAACTTGTAGCATGTGATTTATCTGTGTGTTATTAGGGAACCAGTTGCAAATGCGGTTTGTAATTAGGCATGCTCACAGCGTAATGGAGCTGAACTGCTAAATGTGCCTGTGGGGAGCAGTGTGACCGGCTTTGCTCTGTATATCTCTGTATGTCTGTAGTATTTGTGTTTGTCTGGGTCACATCACGTCCTTGTGCAATGCATTTCATCACTGGGAGAAGTTCTGACCTGGTGCTCATAGCAACTAAGTTTACATCAAAATGTAATTATGTTGTCATTAAGACAGTAATGGGTCCATACTAAAATAAACATCTGAATCAATGCCAAGGACACTTGGGTTTTTTCCTCTTACTTTATTATTACATTATACCCATATACTCTCTATGATTGAACCACAACAACAGCCGGCCTATTACTTAAGGTCTAACTCTCAAACTTGCAAACAATATAAAAATGTGGTATTATAGAACATTATTATATTATATTAATTGTTTGCTGAAATTAATAGAACAACAACCCTCTGCATTTATTTTGCTACATTTTTCTCACTATAATTTTTCATTAGTGCACACCTCCAGACAGTTACAGGGACCCACTTTGTGCAAAATTATATAGTAATTATAGACTGTTAAAAGTGGTGCTATAGTCACATCCATTATCACATAATCATGAAATTTGGAACAAAGAATACTGACATGATGAGGAAAACAACAATATAACCTTACAGGGATTTATGCATTTCTGTTTCAAATTATTAGACCATTTATAGAAAAAAATTGCATTCTCAAGAACAAATTCTCTCCACAAATGAATTGATTGTGACACATGGGCATGGAATTACAGTTTCACATGTAAATACAAAACCTCCCCAATTCATCAGCTTCAAATAAAGCCCAAGATGAGCTCGGTAACAGAAATAATGTTCCATATTGCCAAACAATTCATGTTGATAAATGAAATATTATCTAAGTGAAATTCGAGTGAAATGTTAAAGGGGGGACATGGTCAAAATCAGAAAATAACAACTTCCCTTATCCATAGACTTTGGACTGTTTGTGACAGTGTATTACATTTTATTCTGACTTTTTATCCTTGTCTATTGTCTTTTTTAGACAATATACATATTGTTTTTTTTAGACAATATGCCTTATATTTGTAAGATATGGTTGTGTAACATGAGTTTAAAACAACATGATGTAATTATGAGATAAAATCAGTGGCCTAACTTTATTACAGTTCAATTGCTCGTTATTCATTTAAGCATAATCTTGTATTCCTTAGCGAAATGTACACTAATTTCTGTGTATTTTAATCTCATGTGGTCCTGACTCAGGTGTTACACTGTTGTCTGAAGTACAGTGGGTAATAATGTTGTATACGACTCTTCCTGTCATACAGACAGGTGGCAAAATCTGCTATAAAACCCTTGACAGTATATTAGCAGATATCATCCTTATTTTTATGTTCAAATACACTGAACATGTGGATTATGTTCACTATTATGTTGGACGGCCATTCAAACTAATGTATTATGGACATGCTTCAGTCTGAGTTAAGATAACGAGACCATCCACATGCATACTTTATGATAGGATTATGAAATTTTGTTCAAATTATTGCTGACAGGATGGGTAGGATTATTAAATAGCATTCTTGAGTGTAGGGTCTTTAAGTTTTTGAAACATTCAACATTTTATAGTCAAATAAAAAGAACTGCAGTGGTCTTGCTCCCAGACTACAATATTAAATAGTAGAATTTCTGGTAGTCTATTAAGTCCTGGAGGGTTAACACTTTTATTGTCACACAGAACTGAATAAAAAATAATGCAACTTTGTATTCATAAAATCTGGTCTAAAATGTGCTGAAAAATGGACAATGTCTGGCCAGCTCCACAGTCCCACTCAGTCCCATTCAGTGCACAGTGGCTGCGGTCCATATTACCTCTGGTGAAAGTCATTGAGTCCCATTGAAGAAGCTCTTGTGGATCTCAGCCTGTGCTCGGAGCTGTGGAGCAGGTCCAGCTGTGTGTGAGTTAACACACCTGCCTCACTGTGAAGTCTAGAGCAGTCCAGCACCAGACTGAACAGACCTACCATCCCCTACTCTGAATGATTTTTTAAATTGATGAACGGACTATTTTAAGGCTTTTTAACATGCACGCTGATATTTCAACTATATTTTGTCTGTTAACTGGTCCGTGCAAGCACCTAATCACAGAGGTGCTTAGAGTTCATCCCGCTAAATTGCACAGTTAACATCGACATTAACATTTAGCATACAGTGAAATAAATTACTAATTTACCAGTCTGACTAATGACCGATGTGTTTAGCATGCAAGCTAATGAGCAAGGTAAGTATTTAGCATGCAGGCTAATGAGTGAGCTGCAGGCTGATTAGTATTGCTCCACAGAGAGACAGCAGTGTTCACTGTTTACCCATCTCATTCTCAGCTCTGTTCTCACAAAAACAGGCACACAGCCGTGGCTGTGGATAGCATGTGTTTTCGCACAACAGAATACATTGTGCCAGAATCTTTGGTTTAATGACTGATGCTCTGAGTGTTCGTTTAGGTGACTGCATAAAAAAGGATGATGAACCAATGACAAATACTCTATGCTTTTGGTTTGGATGTTTTTATTTAGTGTTGAAAATGACAACAGCATTAATTCTGTGGCCGAACCATGCTGTCTTTTAGCAGCTTTGTCTACTTGGAATATTCTGAGAGAAGATAATGCAATGAATCAGTCTAATATATACACCAGAAACAGATGGCTTCAGGTGCAAATTGTATCAACAGCAGAAAAATGGCTTATAAATCAGATGCAAATCTTGAACACGGTGTTTGTATAGTAGAGTTTGGGATCAGCTGTCCTGCTCCACTACACTGACACAAAGGTTAGAAGAGTGCGGAAAGCCTCTGATCTGAATTCATTAGCTGTGTTTCAAACTAATACAAGCTCAGTTTACATGATCTGAACCACACAGAAAAAAATGGAAAATCAGTGTTCATTGCCATAATGACAACATCATCGGTAACCAGGCTTTAGGCTAATGGGTTTGTTTGGCATAACAGTCCATATCTATTTCAACTAATAAAGACTATTTATGCCAAAAAGTGGCATTATGAGACATTTGGTCCTATTTGTGTGTCAAGTTCACTCATGTTAAAGCCCTGATTTACGGTTCTTCCCACCTCGTGATCACAGTCATTTTATTGATTAGCTGTGAGCAAAAGCACTTAAGTGGTCAGATTTCGGTCTTTATCGGGTCAGTCTGTATCCTGCTGACGGTACACTACCCAGCCTCACACCATTGTGTGTATGTGGCTACAAATAGTTACTGCTTTGTTTCAGATAGAAGGTGTGGTGTTGAAGACATTTGGCAATATGTGTTTTCTCTGCGAATTCTCCATGCATGAATTGATCTTATTGAGGTGGAAATGGAAAATAAAATCTATTAATGCTTCTTGAGTATTTTGCATTTAGAATTACTCAATAATATTATCATATCCAGTGTATATAGTAATATAACTCAATAGCAGAAGTATAAACAGTGCATTTTATTTACATTGGTTTTCTTTATTTTAACTTAAACCTAATGCTTCTTTAGAATATCGCTCTATAAGCTCTCAAATACATGCCTGTACAATAACTGGTATGAACAAACAATGGTGATAGATTATCCCGGTCCAGCATAGACTAAAGCATCAAAGACTGTGTGTATGTGGGTGTGCTGCAGGGCTGATCCATTGTCATTGATAATTAAATAAAAACAGTGAAAGAAGGATGCAACGAGGCACTTTCTGGGGCTTCACAAGCATCATTACACACATGTATGCACACAAAAGCTGGCCCACACAACACATGCACTGCACATATTTAAACAGAGCTTAATATAATATGCAGTACAGTTCTCATGGCTAGACTTACATTTACATAAAGAGCTAGCATGACACTTCCTCTATTTAGTTTAGTCTATCACTGTCCACACAGTCTCCTGCTCTCATGTTATTACACAGATGTGAGCCCCAAAGAAAATCTGAATCAAAATCATGTAATGCAATCAGCACAAGTTAGATGACACTTAACAATTGTGCCACAGTTGTTTTGATTGAAAACATGTGCTTTCTGTGCAGACAGTCGTCAGACATGACTATTATTACTCACATATGTCATTGGGATGTGTCATGCAGTGTGCAGTGAAATCAACGCTGTGAGATTCTACACCATAATAATTATATTATTATATTGTGAAATTAAGACTAAACTTACATCTGTAGTTATAACAAAGGATTCTTGTATCACTCTAAAAATAAGGTGTGGAGAAGACAGTAAACAGCAAGCAGTTTGGTTGTAGATCGCGGTAGATATTTGCAATATGGTAGACCTGGGGGCCATTGTGGGGACAAGTACATAATGTATTCAGAGTCACAGATGCTGTAATAATATGTTATGGATCAGCTTCTCCATTTAGATCCAAACACAGAAGTACTATCTGATCACAGCTCATTCTTCACACTTGTGCGCAAAGACTCCTTCTGGAAGCTGGCTATCACAGGTACTTACAAACTGCAAACACTAGCAAAATGAATGGGCTGACAGGGAAGATACAAAAATGTGATTTTTCATTTATTTTCACTGAGCGGTGTAAAGCACATGTATAGCTTCAGGTAAATTCCCATGACTACCCTCCTTGCACAGCTTACCTTCATTTACATACTCTGCTGTCACACTCATATGGTTTTATGGAGGCTCATAATCTAAGAACATGAGAGTAATAATTAACCTTGTGGTGATACGGCAAACTGAAATGATTTAGTACAGAGCTGCTGCAATCCTGAGGGCTGCATTTAAAATGGCTTCCGATCACAAATCTATTACCTTTCATCCAATAGAATGGGACGGCACGTCAAGGGAGCATAGGTAACCTTGATTACCAATTAAAGATTATTGGTCATCTTTAACACCTCATCTATGTATGAATGAGGGACTGATGATAGGACCATGGGCACAGATATGCAGCCACACTTCCGTCCATCCATCATTAACATAATGTTTTGTACTACAATATATTATCTACAAAACCAACAAAGCCCCTGTATACTGGTGGCTTCATGTCTTGTCTTTGGTCTCTGGGGATGGTTCACACCATGATAAATACTACAGTGTAAGTGGGTTGGTGCTGGCGAGGACACAGTGCTCTCCACTCGAGTCAGTGAGCAGTGGGAGGTCCCGTCACTGCTGAGTGCACACAAATGCTCCGAAGTAGCCTATGATTACACTCAATTTTCGGCCATTCTCCATCCACAGTATTGGCATAATGTGTGGTGCAAAGATGAGAGACAAACAGAAGTCGCCAATAGGCCGTACTTGGCTCGGCACGCTCTGTTCCAGTCGACGCCAATAAAAGTGGCACATCAGTGAATGGAAGCAGGAATAAACCACTTTTTAGAGTGTTTACCTGAGAGATAAAAGAGCTGGCTGTTGTGAGCTATAATCCTGTGTCCATTTGTGCTAAAAGTACAAAGAAAACAACCTCTTTGATCAAGTGCTTTTAGGTGGAAGTTAAGCTGAGGCGTCAGTGCTACAGAGGTATTTCTAGAGTCACTTTGAGACTTTCAAATACATGCAGAAAGTTTAGAGAGTCCATTTTAAAGTACAGTCAAAAGTATATGTGGCTGAGTGGATATTAGACATACAACAGTCACGTCTTTCCCAGTTCACTTAATAAAACAGCATTTCTGATTATAATATTCAACAGGGCCAACTTCCCTAACAAGCTGACTGACAAAGCAATTAATGTATGTACAAGGAAGTGCTTCATTTAGCCTCTCACAGCTGTCCTGTGGTCTTCTCATGGAAACATGGCTGCCAATATGTGCCATTGGTCCTCCATCCACCACTATTCATTATTCACAAACACTTACAGGCATAGTGGTTGAAGTGTCTTGCCCAAAGATACAAGAACAAGTTGCTACTAGGATAGCACTGTTGACACTTCATCGTAACAATTCACTTTTTTGAGATATTTCACTCTACGTGGTCATTATGAATATGGAGATAGGTAAGGATGCACTGATACGATACTAGGATTGGATATCTGTGCCGATATTGAAAATTTTGGTGGATTGAATTTAGATTCCAAGATATCGGTTCAGTCGATATCCCATTTTGGTCTATAAATTATAATATGTTAGCCCAAAATATTTTTGTGAAACTCATTTGAATCATTTTTTAATATACATGCTGTTTGCGTGTATACTGGGGATCAGCAGGTACTTAAAGATAAAGTATCTGTGCATCCCTAGAGACACACATTAAGCAAATGTTTTATTTTACTGACTGCTTTATAAGCTCCTCCATGTTAAATGATTCATTAAAATTAAAACATTTCGCAATAAAAGCCAAACAATGTTTTTAATGCCAGTCTCAGACAATGTAACTGGTCATCATCAGCCATAGTTATGTCCATTTTAATCAGACTGCCCTGGTATGCTAGTTACTCTGAGCATTTATTGCTCCAATTACGTTGTGAAAAGCAGTGTTACTGCTTATAAACAGAGTACATTCTCATGCATCTGAAATATTCCCTGGCTCATGGCTTCAGAGTCGACTTTGAAGGCTGGTTCCCTTTAATAGCAGATGGCTGAGAGTTAATGTTGGTATTGACTTTCACTGTTCTCTTTTGCCACAGGAGAGGAGTTTTACGAGACGTCTCCCTATGAGCCCTTCCACTTCTCAGAGGAGTTCCAGCTTGCCTCCATCATCTCAGGTACACATCAGATACTTAAATGTGCAGTGTGTGTATTTGCTAAGGGATTTTTGGGATAAAGACAGGGGCTGAAAATTTAATTTTATTACACTATAGACTCTTTATGTCTACTCTGTTTTGGAAAAATGTACAGATACCCTTCTCATTCAGTTTTTTTTTTCTTTATGTTTACTACTTTGTACATTTTATACACAGATGACATCAAATATAATAAGCAAGATATATATAATTATGTAGAATAGACAAAAATGTAAAACGAAATATATTTTATATTCCATATTTTATATGCCACTCTTTGCTTTACCGATTGTGCTGCAAACCCTTGGCCTTCTCAGAATGAGCTCCTAGCTGAAGTCTCCTGAAATGGTCACTTCACTTCACAGCTCTGCCATGTCAGGGTCAAGGAATGTCAATAGTGCAAACCAAGGTCCAAAGCAAAGGGTGGGTGTTTTTATTTTTTTCTAATCTAAAACAAGTTTATTTATGTTTACAACATTCCATGTGTTTATTCATAGTTTTGATGAGAATCTACAGTGTAAATAAGATAACCAATCTCATCTGATTTACACAGTAATTATTAGAAAAATATGATTGTGATAAAAATTATGACAACATCTTTATTTTCTTAAATTGGTGTTTAAATGGTAAACCAGTGTATGCAGACACTAGGAGTGAGGTGTCAAGGACAGAACAACAGCATTCATCTGTGGGAGTTGGAATCACACCACTTCCTGTAAATTTTAAACTACCACTTGACCCATGTACAATTATATATATTTACCACAGGTACTTTCCCAACAAACAAAGTAGTAATTATAAAAACACGAAAACCTCCCTTATGCACTTAAGGCACCAGAAGCTTGAATGGTTCTTTGTGTAAATACCCTGTTATTTTTAAATGTAAAAACTCCACTCAATCTATTAATTCAGACATAGGACTTGATGTGAGGTATGAGTGATAACAACGGTGCCACTATTGGCTATGGAAAACAGGGAAGAGAAGGTACATGAATAAATCGGCTCATATGCATGACAGAAAATAAAATGGCATTACAAGACAGCAATTTCAGACTCAAAATACATCTTGCAGTTGTTAAAGCGCTCAGTTCCTTACTCTGATATTTGTAAATAGTATGTATACATGGTCCGCATTACAGGGCTAGCTCCTGGGCTTCCTCATCTGTTGAAATGCCATATGCTTAGAGCAGTACATTGTGATTTAAACTGTGCATCAACATGAGACGCAGAGGTGTGAAGGAAATAGCCGCGCAAATTGGTTCCTGCTCTTTCAGATTAACACAACACAAGTACAAACGTGGTCAAGGCGAGGAAGCTGTGACCAGTGCTACTTCAAACAGACTTCCTCTTTCTGCCTATCTCTGTGTTTCATACAAACAGCCCACAAAAGCAGCAGACACCCTGATGGAGCAGAAGTCCTTGTTTATTCCATATATCTAACCTGATGCAAGTGGGTTAGGCCTTTGTTGTAGCTTGTGGTGAAGATCAAGTGGATACGTTACTGGAATAGTTTTACATAACACACTTTTTACATACAAATGATTCAGGCCTGGGCATTTTTATCCATGAGTTTCAGAGTTCTGAAAAATTGGTGCCGTTCCCATAGTAATTAACAATTCAAAACATTTATTATTTTTTTTAATCTTTTGTTCGGTCAAAAGGCCTCAAAAGAGCATGTAGGCTTAATTTTGATCTTAGCTGATAGCAATAGTAACTGCCAAAGATAAATTTATGGGTAATAGTTGAGGTTGTAGTGATAGTGGAAGTTGATCTTTTATTTGTGCTGTTTTGCCTCATAAAAAAGCACCTGTCAATATAACGTGGAGGTGTGATATGAGAGCCACAAAAAGAAACATTTGTGCAGACGAGAACTGCAAAACTCAGTGGGTATTCATCATTTTATTAATTCTTTAATATTAGATTAATGACTTGTAATATATATCTATATATATATATATATATATATATGTGTGTGTGTGTGTGTGTGTATATAAAATATATATATATATATATATATATATATATATATATATATATATATATATATATATATATATATATATATATATATATATATATATATATTTTATAGGAACAAAGTTCAGATATGCATTAAAATAGGTTAAGGTTAGGATCTGTCTCCAGAAAATGAATGCTAGTCAATGTAATGTCCCCACAAAGGATGGAAACCTGTAATGTGCATGTGCGTGCGTGCGCGCGCGTGTGTGTGTGCGTGTACGTGTGTGTGTGTGTGTGTGTGTCTGTGAAGAAAGAGATAAGAGATAAATGGCAGTGGAACATTCAAGTATGTTGGAGACAGCAATGGCTCAAATTGATTGGGAGAGAGGCGACGCGTGACCGACTATTTGAATCCAGTGTGTGTGTGTAAAAGAAACTCAGCACACATCAACAAAACAAGGGTGGGCTGACTTAACAAACTCACCCAGAGAAACTGCTCCATGTCACCCATTAAAGCACCTTGGCTATTTGCCTCCTTGACAGCATGATGGGCCTGCTCTTTGTTAATGTTAACAATAACTTATGCAAAATGTGCAGGTGGCGAAAATGATTTTAATATATGGAAGACACTTCTGATAGCATTACGAGAACACTGAATTAAATTTTCTTTATGCGTCTACAACAAGTTGTGTTACCTTTAAAGGTAAATTATTTTTCATTAGACTTTGCCACAGCAACTGATGATGTGGCTGTGCACATTTATCCTGTAAGACTTATTCTTGGGTTTCAGAATGATGAAAAATTAGGACCATTGCCATAGCAATTCATTCCAGTGGTGAAAAGTCCTCAAAATGTTGCCTATAGAAACCCATGAATTGACATTACCACTGTAGCTTCTAAATAAGAGAACACTGTTGGAAATAAATCATGTGGATTGTTTCACCATTTTGATAATTTATGCAGACCTACTGTAAAACTATAATTTAAGATAATACTAACCTGTAATTATGCTTAACAAGTCACCTGGACCACTCAAAGTCTGTCTTTTTTAAAAGGCATTTGGATATTCAGGCGACTATTTGGTTTCAAAGGTAAAAGCTTATCCATTCTTTCCATTAGTGTCTCCACATAGAGTAAAAAAGAAGTGAAATCGTGTTGTTTGTTTTGCCCATGTTGTTGGCTGGCCATCACAGTGTTATTGTGCGTGCTTACTTAGCTCTGACAGATCACTTTAGCTCATGATGAGGCTCATCACTCCAGACAAATGCCTCTCCTCTCCATTCCTCATCTGCTGATGTTTATCTATGCAAGGCTTCATCACATCTGCATTCATTAGACCACTGTGGGTGTCAGCTGCAACCATGGCCCTAAATATCCACTGTCCAAGCAGCCACTCAGAGCCTGTCTGTAGCTGTTCCAAGCACCATCCATCTACATACACCGCACCGTTCTGCAATTGTTTTTATTCCTGTGCAGATAAGATAAAATGAGAATTTGTAAGATCACAGTCACTGGAAGACAAGGGCACTGAGGAGGAGAATATGGAAGAGAATTGAAGAAAGACAAAGGGAAATGTGAGACACCGCAGGCAGGGAGAGTGTGTGTGTGTCTTTGTGTGAGTGTATGTGCATGCGTGTGCGTGCGTGCATGTGTGTGTGTGTGTGAGTGTGTGTGTGAGAGCAGATAAGCTAACCACAGGAGAACACACACGACTCACACACACACATTTTTGTATCTTTGTGATAGTACGGTCACTTCTACTTTTTACCACAGAGGAACTTGATATTAGATACATAATATATTCTGCTGTACAAAGTCTACCAGAAGGTATTTTTCCCATATTTTAGTGTACATGGTGCCTGGTGGCGTATGACAGGTGAAGGTGAAGTGGAGAGCATTGATTATTGTGTTACCATAGCAGCCAGCTGTGATTGGCATATGGCATTTTTATTTATTTATTTTTTTTACCACTGTGAACAGTTTGTGAAGTTTTGGCGATACAAACATCATTGAAATATATTACATTTTTGTAGCACAATTTCACCACAGGTTGTCTCAAATGACTTCTGCCTTATCTTGCAAAAATCTACAAAAGGGCTTCACAAAGAAAAACATATCCACAAAATACATTTCGAAAAGTATTATCTCACAATTTGGAAACAAATTTTACAATTTACTCAAAAGTGACTTGCAGCTCCATCTCAAAATGTAATACAGAAAATGTATTTCATGAGTTCAGTAAATGATAAATTAGAGTAGCTTATATAGTCTGCTACTAAAAACATATCATCGTGTCATCATATAGCAGTATATCAGTGTGAAATAAAACAGTTAGTATAAAAACTATGCACATTTAGTTGTGAAAATGTGTTGTGAGAAAGTTTGTGGATGCCTGGTGCATCTCTAGGGAGTCTAGTGTGAGTAAGGGGCAAATATCTCCCACTGCTGCCCCCTGTGGATCAGTTCAGTGATGAGGTGAATAACAGTATTATTAGAAGTTCAACGGCAGGATCTGAGCTCCGGCAGAACTCCTGATGTAGCACGCATGAGTCATTAAACTGGATGTGAGACATATTCAGCATGTCACCTCAATGTCAAACCCACTGAGCACTGCACTGCCTGTTCTCTGTCACCAAACTCTCTGCATAATTACACTCCATGTGAAAGTAGTATGTCAGAGGAAGTACACGAGAACACCATTTTACATTTTGAGTCAAATTAACTACCGCTCTGCAGTACAGAAAGTAAAAATTGTACTTTTTGGGCAGTGAATGTGCAGGTGTTGGTTAAAGCATTACTCCAAATGTGTTATCCAAAACAAACAAATATTTTGAGTCAGTTCCAAGTAGGACTGACTGGGCGATATGGTGATAAAAATTTTATTGCGATCTGATCCCTGTGACATTATGGTCATATCGCGATTCATTATTTCTCTACTTAATCCAGCTCTCTGCTCAAACACAGATGCTTTCCCACCCACTTCTCCTGTTAGTTAATCTCTGTAAGGCTTTATGAAAGAACTTGATTTAACCAATCACAGTGAAGTGTGACCTCTTAGAAGAAGTATCTTACTTTATTTACATTATTTACCCCTTAAAGGCCATAGAAAAATACAAGTATAGATGAATCATGATAAAATTCAAATTGTGATATGGCTCCAAGAAAATGGTGATATAATTTTTTGCCAACCCCAGGAAACAACCAACCAACCCCTGAAACAAAATCTGGTTGTTCTTGCTACATAAACCTTTTTGTGGTCTTTTGTATGATTTCTAGTGAAAAATGCATTTATATAGTGCCTTTCAAGACACCCAGAGCACTTACTGCATTCCTGAGGCCTCTGCTCTCCGTGTTTGTAATGCTCTAGTCCAAATATTAGTATTTATATTTGTCCGCCTGGTGAGCAGAGCTGAAATTTCTACAAGTCTCTAACCAGGACGAATGTCTGACCCCCAGTCAGTGCCTATGGTTCCTCTTTCTTTATTCAGCTCATTTCCTCTTCCCTCTGTCACATCCCACTTTGCATCTACTCTGCCCCCTCTTCCTCCTCTCTCGCTCTCTCTCTTGCCTTTGACCTTGTTAGATCATGTCTCTCTGATGTGTGTGCATGTATTGACAATGGACACTGTAGCAGCGTGTGTGTTAATAAAACATTGTATGTGCCAATAGTGTGTGTGTGTCTGTGCATGTGTGTGTTTAGTGCACAGGGCCAAGGGCAGAGCTTTGTGTGTGCTTCCAGTTGAGGATGTGTGTGAGGAAGATAACACGACAACCTGGGGCATCTCTCTAATTGGCCCACACTCCTGCCCTGGATACTTGCTCTCTTTTCCCTGTGTACATATATATTTCTGTTCCTTTTCAAAAAGCATACTCCTACTTGCATTACTACTGTGCGTGTGTGGGAGAGACAGTGAGGAGGAGGGAGGAGGAGGAGAAGGGAGGAAGATGAGAGAAGGGGGCCTCGGGTTTGAAGGGTTAAACTGTGAGTTGGGCTATTAGGCTGATTTATATGTATTTAAAGGTGCATTTGCAGAGCTTTGAAAACGTACAGGACAGCATTTATTACAGCATTATGATAATGTTGTCACGGTATGAGTATATAGTATCTGGGTATACATATATTTTCAAAGTATGTCAAGCAGGAAAAACATACTAACTGTGTAATGTATTATTGAGTATTGTTTTTATGAGTCATAGTTAATCAAAATTAATAATTCACTTATTATTTAGGTAAGTTGAGAGAAGTGAAGTCAGTTATGTCAATTAAGAAATATCTCTCATTATCATTTCATTTGCCATATCTAACAACAACAGCTTGGCATACAATCCTCAGTTCTGTTTTGTACTTCAGTTAAATTAGCACACAACAACATTGTTAATCTAAATAAACTTTATTTGCTATATGGTTTTAGTTTCAGTTTCAATTAGTTTCATAATTTTAGTTTTGTATGTATTTCTGTATTTTGATTTAGGTTTACTTGTTTTCACAGTTGTATATTAAACACTATTTAATGGGATTTTAAACATAAAATTGTGATTACCTGCCATTATTAAAAACCGACTACTTTCCTTTCAAGACTCAAGTCCTTACCTCCTGATTAAGTAATAAAAAAAAACAACTGCTTATTTGAGTTATTTGGGGAGAGACTTGAGTGTAGAGATAAGAGATAAGACTTTATTGATCTCAGAGGAGAAATTCACTATTGTGCTTGTTTGTTTTTGCATGATTTAATTTAAGTTTCTTATTTTAAGTTGCTTATTTTCTGTTTTGTTATTTTGAATTTAATATTATTTTATGATTACAACTGAATAAATTCATCCTTAAGTCTGCCTCCTACTTCGACCATTTTGTGCCACATTCTCCACAACCATCTTTGTTTTACATTTGAATTAAATCATTATAGCAAATATGAACTAATGACGGTGTGATGAAATTTACAAACTACTTTGAACGTTGAAGTGTGTATCCAGGTTCTATATCTTGTGCGTTTAAAAATAAATTCAAATTCATTATCGGTTTTCTACTGATCTAAATAATTATTGTATTTGTGCTACTATAATCTTAATGTGCCATCAGTGCTTGCTCTGAGGTGGCCTGCAGTGCCTTCATTTGACATGAGTTTAGTTCAGACAATATTTGTATGTGTGTATAATGTTATATTGTTATCACATGACGACGTACATTATAGTTACAAAATCATGTTGAAGCTAATGAACCATGACTAGCCTGGCTCCACACAGATATGCATTTTGCCTGTGTCTCACTGTTGGGTTCACATTCAAGCAAATGGTGTAAAACAGGGTACATGTATTAGCATGTACTGTTATATATACTGAGGTGTTATCTTTGTTGTAGCCTATAGCTGACATAAGTTCATCTGAAGTGCTACATTTATAGACAACAGTTTGAGGCAAATCTTTGTGCTTTTAAAAGCAGCATCCTAACAGTATAAAAAGGCCTGTATTATGCTATTTTCATATCTATGTTATAATGTTGTTTCCTCATCAGAAACATACCTGGAGTTCACATTTGCTGAACAAACAAACCCTGATTAAAACACTCAGTTCCACTTTGGGATGTCATGTGGTTATACACAGTGCTCCACTGTGTTTTTAAACTCCATACACCTTCATTAGAATAATTTGGATAATTTTCAGCACTGGAATTGCCAGTATCTATTAAACAAAAGATAAAAGGTATCTTTTAACTTGAAAACTACCACTGCATGACATCACAAGGTGGAACAGAGCATTTTGGACTTTAGAGATGTAGACAGATTCACAAAGGGTTACTCAAACATGTGTGACTGAAACAAAACACAACGCAGGGTATGTTTCGGAGGTAACAACATTGTAACCTGCCTAAAAGCTAATTGTAAAATGCCTAAAAACTCACAAGAGTCAATTTTGTATAATATAGGACTGTTTGTTTTTAAAACAGAGTTATGTAAAGTCACAGTTTTTTTTTTTTTTTATTTAGTTGTGTTTAGTTGTTTTAGAGATCTAAACTAAAGGAAAAAAGTCTGAAATATATCCAGACATGAAGACCACATTGTTTTGATCACACAGCATGTAGACAGTGCTTTTCCCTCACATGTGCCCCTTTGTATGTACTTTACTCTGGACTCATGAGGTCACCACTGCCCTTTGACTGTGAAAGCAGTACCTTGTCTGTCTTGTTTCTGAAAGAAAACCACATATTTGGTCTGAACAAGACTCAGCTGGATATTTTAAGAGAACTGACTTCATCTAATTAAAAACAAGGGCCCTATCTTGCCACCAGTGTTAACGAGGGGGCGTGTCCAGGTCAGGCTGTACTTGGCCACTGGGTGCTGGAGTGGGATGGTGATGATGGCATCTGAACCAATCTGTGACCGCTGTGGCATTTAAAATCACTGCACGCGTAATGTCTGTAATCATTGCCTCATTACCAGGCAGCAAAGAGGATGTGGGGAAAAGCCAGTTCTCCAGTTTGGGGGTTACAGCCCCGAGTGCGCCGATCACCACGGGCACCACTGATGCCTTCACCTTCCAGACCTTCTCCAGCTCTTCCTTGAGCCCCTGGTATTTCTCTAGTTTCTCATGTTCCTTTTTCCTGATATTACCATCGCTTGGTATTGCAATGTCCACCACCACGGCTTTGTTCTGTTGGTTATCCACCACCACTATGTCTGGTTGGTTCTCCATCACCATTCTGTCAGTCTGTATCTGGAAGTCCCACAGGATCTTGGCTCGGTCATTCTCCGCAACCTTCGGGGGTGTTTCCCACCTTGACCTTGGGGTCTCCAGCCCGTACTCTGCACAGATGTTTCTGTACACTATGCCCGCCACTTGGTTGTGTCGCTCCATGTATGCTTCCCTTGCCAGCATCTTACACCCTGCAGTTATGTGCTGGACTGTCTCAGGAGCCTCTTTGCACAGCCTACACCTTGGGTCTTGCCTGGTGTGGTAGATCTGGGCCTCTATTGCTCAGGTGCTCAAGGCCTGTTCCTTTGCAGCCAGGATGAAGGCCTCTGTGCTGTCCTTCAGACCAGCCCTCTCCAGTCATTGGTAGGATTTCTTGATATCAGCCACTTCAGTTATGTTTCGGTGGTATGCTCCATGTAGTGGCTTGTCCTGCCATGATGGTCCCTCCAGCACCTCTTCCTCTGAGCTCCACTGAGGCATTCCCTGAGCACATCATCTGTCGGGGCCTTGTCCTTGATGTACTCATGGATTTTGGATGTTTCATCCTGGACAGTGGTTCCCACACTCACTAGGCCTCCTTCCTTCAGGGGAAGGAGGCCGGGGAGATCTTTGTTTACTTGTTTCAGCACTTTATAGATGCTGTCTTCCCAGCGATTGCACAGTTTACCTGTACTGCCTCTAGGGGTCATGTTCCTCACAAGGACGCGATCTCCTTCCTTCAAGACAGAACTTTCACTTTGTTGTCATGGTTCCTTTTTCCTCTTTCTAATGACTTTTTACACTTTTCTTTTGCTATTTCATAGGCTTCTTGCATTTGACTTTTACACTTTTTAATATACTGTTGTTGGTCATTTGTCCCTGTTTCTTGTGTCACTTTGAATAAAATGTCTATAGGCAGGCGTAAAGCTTGGCCATATAACTGGGGAGAAGCCTGTTACTTCACTCCGTGTCCAGTTGTAAGCAAAAATGACTTTATTCAATGACTCTTTCCAATTTGACTTCTCTTTTTCAGTGAGAGTTCTCAGCATTTGTAACAATGTTCTGTTGAATCTCTCGACTTGCCCATTTCCTTCAGGATGGTAAGGGGTCGTTCTAGAGCCTGCCACACCACAGTGTTTGGACAGCTGAGCAAACAGTTGATTTTCAAACTCGCCCCCTTGATCATGATGTATTTGTCACGGAAAATCAAACTTAAGTGAATAGTCATTGAATATTTTGTCTGCGACTGTCTTTCCTGATTTTGATGTTGTGGTGTAATCTTGGGCGTACCTTGTAAAATAGTCTATTATAACCAATATTTACTCGTCCTCCTGAACATCTGTCAACATGAAGGAAATCTATAGACACCAATTCAAACGTTTGGGCCGTGACAATACTTGTTAGAGGGGTTCTTGTTTCTTGACTTGGTTTTTTACTTTTTACCCTAACAGTTCACATACTGCTGGATTTGTTGTCCCATTTGAGGCCAAAAAAATCTGTCTCTGACCAGTGACGTTCGCTCAACCCCTTGATGTCCCATTTCGTTATGCAGTGCTTTCATAACTGTCTCCTTGTATGTGTGTAGAATCCCTCAGTCGTCTAGGTAGAATCCAGCTTCAGAACTGAAGAACTAGCTTGGATAAGCTGCGAAACGTATTCGACCAAATAAACTTTTGTCCAGTTGACAAATTGAATTTCTCCTTTTGCCATGTCTCCTTGTATGTGTCCGGCAAAACAAGTTGTGTTCTTACTGTTGTTTGGTGTCTGAGAATGTTGTCGCTGTCCAGTGTTAATCTCTCCCATTCCAATGACAGTTTTTTGATGGGCATGCTAAGTGACTTATACTCTTGGCCAGTGGGTTTTGTGCCTGACTGTAGATAGGTGATGACAGGACCGATACATGAGTCATTCCCCTGGGCTTTGCTTATGTCTTTGTTTTGGATAGGAATAAGCTTTTTGTTATGGTCCATTTGAGTAACAGTCATTGACCATTGTGTACTTGAGCCTGTTTCTCTCACTTGAATAGTGTCTTGTACTGCACATGATGACATTTCTTCTGTGCATGTTTTCATTAATAATTCAATGTCAGCTGGCATGTGTGATAAGCTGTCAGCGTCCACATTTTCACAACCAGGTCTGTACTTTATTGTGAGGTCAAAATTGGCAATCTCTGCTACTCATCGACGTCCAGTAGCATTTAGTTTTGCTGTTGATAACACGTATGACAGTGGATTATTATCCCTGTATACTGTACATGATGAGCCAATCAGGTAGTCCCTAAATCTCTCACAGACCGCCTATTTTAACGCAAGAAAGTCAAGTTTTCCTGAGTAAGAAGTGGTAATTCTTCTCAGACTCAGTGAGTGTGCGGGATGCATAAGCTATTACTCGGTTGTTCCTGGTAGAGGACTGCGCCCAGTATAAATGGTTTACTGAAATCTGGGAAAGCAAGGATAGGTGGCTCAACAAGAAAACTGACCAACTTTTCCAAAATCTGCTGGTGGTACTGAGTCCATTTAATTTTCATGTTTGAGGGTACACCTTTGACTTTCTTGTCCATCTGTCTTGTCTTTGTTATTTGGCTGTCTGTTGCTTGTGTGCCAGCAGGGGCCTTAGGCAAGTGGTAAACCAGCAATACGTGAAAAATCTCTTATATACTGTCTGTAGTAACTCAGTAGACCCATGATAGCTTTCAGCTCTCCTACTGTTTTGGGTTGCTTATCTTTACGAGCTCTGACTGCAACAGTATCTGCTGGATTGCTTGGTCAAGTAGGGAGAACCAAGAGTTGCCTCCCAGCCTGTCCATGATGTCCTGAACCTTGGGAATAGGCTGACAGTCAGGAACTGTTTTCTTATTAAGTTTACGGTAGTCTATACACAACCTGAGCCCTCCACACTTCTTTCGAACGCACACTACAGGGGCTGCGTAAGGCGAGTGTGATTTTTCTACCCAGCCTTGTGCAATGACGTCATGCAAATAGTCTTTGATTTCCCTGTAGAAAGGCTTGGGCACGGACAAGTACGTTTTTGCTACTGGCTCAGTGTCTTTCAGAGAGATGAATAGTTTTAACTTTTCAGTACAACCAATGTCGTTTTCAGTTTTGGAAAAAGCTAAGCATTCTTCTCTTAACATTTTTTGTACTACTGACCTTTCATTTTCAGACAGGTGGCTCAGGTCAACTAGTGGGTCCCAAGCACCATTTTCTTCTTCATCTGGCCTCACTTGACTCACTGCAGCTGGAACTACAGGAGCAGGATGGAAAACTGAGGCAGGGTAAACAGCATGTACAGGTTGCACTGTCCCAGTAAGTGTTCTCCCATGGAGTACAATATAATGGTCTGTGGGGTTCTGGACATTGACGGTAATGAAAGGTTTCACACCACTTTTAATGTTTACTAGAATGTCACAGAATTCAAGTCCTTCTGCCCACTGAGGGTTCACATCAGGCTAAAAAACGAGAGCTCTTTGTGGCATGAAGGTGCTTGTACACGATATTCTTGGACAGGCTCCTCTCATCCTGCGCCTGCTAAGAAATATTCATCACTGCCACAAGCATAACAGTGTCGACAGTCATCAATGTTATTTTGCTGGCAGCCAAAGCAACACTTCCTGCGCCGGGGACCAGGTGCTACAAAACGTCGAGGGGTCATGTGACCATACTAAGGGTTCTGATGCACATATGGGCTGGACCATGACATTTGAGCTGGTATTGCAGGAGGAACGACCATAGGTGGGGTGATAGAACTTGGGTGTTGGTCCACTTGACCAAGTGGCTGGGGTTTTTGCATGAACTCTTTAATTTGCGAGACTTCAGCTTGTTAGAGTGCATTTCTTTTAATTCTGATTAAATGTCTGGTTGTACTTTTGGTTTATTCTGTGGAGCAGATGCTTTTTCTGTTCTTTCAGCAGGACTCTCATCGGTCTGTGCAGAGTGGACAGCAACACGGTGTGGGGCAAGCAGCTTTCTTTTATCTTGTCTTTCACTCTCACATGCACAGGCAGTGTTCAGTTTTTCTAGCAACAGTTAATCTGAAACATTAGCTAATTGTAGGTACGGCTGTAGGCCACGTTTTATGTTGTCATTCTGCAGGCCAGTCAACACTGTGTGAAGGAACATGTTCTGCACTAGGACAGGGTCATAATTCAGGCCAGATTCAAATTCTTGAGAGGCGAAAGTATGGGCACGAATGACAAAACTTTGGGGTGTTTCTTTGTTACCTTGCACCTCTGAGTTTAGTTGCTTGTACAGATCTGTTGCACTTTTCTCTTGGTAGTGGTACTAGAGAAGCAGGAAGTGACAAGTTTGCTTTAGCTTCGAGGTAGCCGTGGCACTGCATGCCAGGAGTGATGGGCCTTATGACAGCATCCACAATCTCTGCTTCTGGAAAGCCCTTGGTTAGCCCATCCTCTATTTAACGTGCCAGACTAGAGAAAGTGAGGCGATCTTTCTGTCTAGGCTCACTGATTTTGAAGTCTTTATTCCAGGGAGTGGTGACCTGGGGATGGGCAGCGTATGTGATAAGTGGCTTCTCACTAGGTGCTTTGCTTTCGCTTTGTTTTTACATTAATGATAACTTGAGTTGCAACGCCTCGATTTTCCTTGTCTCTTCATCCGGTGTGTCATCTGCCTTCTTTTGTGGTATTACTTGTTCATTACCCTGGTCCTTAGTGTCTGCTGCATTGCTTTGGGTTGCTTCTATTTATACAGACTCAAGCTCTGATAAATCAGTAGCTGCAAGTTCTCCTGTATTCCTGCATTCTTGTATTTTGTCTTTTATGTAGAGCAACTCTGACATGCCCTGCTCTCCAAGCTTATCCCGTTGCAAATGGGAGCTGATCATTGTTATCGGTATGGTGCAGGGCTTATTCTTTACAAGTTCAATTCCATGTGTAGGAATGCCTAAGAGTTCAAAAATATCCACTAAATTGTCTTTAGATACTGTACACAATGCTTGGATCATTTCTAGCTGTAGGTCTTCTATGTTGGATGCTTCCATCTTTATGACACAGTTGTTACGTGACAACGCAGAGTTTTTGCGCTTTAGCAACTTTAGCTTAGCTCTGAATATTGGCGTAGCTTTCCTAATGGCTGTCGCTTCACCTCAGATTGTCAGGCAGTCCGCTGTCCGTTGCTGACACTTTATCACTCTTTGTCGTAAGCCTGGGTTGTTTTGGGGGATGAGAAGTGAGTTGGGTTACTTCTGTCATAAGCTAGCCCTCCTCACACTCATCCCAGCAGTGTCTCCAAATGTTACAACCACGGCCCCTGAAAAAGGGGAATAAAACTTGAGTAAATAAACAGTGGTCATTCAGGTCTCAAGTCAGTGGTTTTAATGACCCGAGACGGAACCAGAGCTCCCCCTCGTGTTCACCGGACCGGATGTGCTTCATCCAACCAAAATCTTTCCACAATCCCAGAATGTAGTGTAGTGTAGTGTGGTGTGGTGTGGTGTGGTGGTGTACTGTATGAATATATAATATATTCATGTGATACAAATAATAATCATGTACCAATAAAATGAAATTACTTTACTTTTTAACATAAATCCTATTATGTATTATATATTTAACAGTAGTAATATTATATCATAAATGCATATAATTTTTAAATAGTCTTGTTTTACAACCATTACAGTTACATGTTGTTTTTCAGTGGACTAGTTTGATATTTATTTTTACGATTCTGGCAATTCACTGAATGTGCCACACCATGCCCTCCGTCTGCTCCACTCCACCTGATATTCAGGCATGGCACACCTCTTGTTTAGAGCTCCACACCCCGCATTGCACTAGCGCTAAGATCAGGGGCAAGATAGGGCCCTATGTATTTTGATGGGGATACACCCCTATGCTCGCGTAGAGTGTCAATAAATAGATTGGCTTCTATTTTCTGAAATGTATGTGCGCAGGACGTGCTGCTCCATATCCGCACCAAGCGCTGGCAGTGTGGCTGTTCTCATTCACTTTTAATGCATTTAAAAAAAAAAAAAAAATGGGTCTAAAAATTGCAGTGTTTACGCTCCCATAGGGTGAAATAAGTGTGCATTGTGGCCAGGCCCTTAGTTTATAGGAATGATTCCAAAAACAAATTGCACGTAGAATAATGAAATTTGACACAGGAGTCAATCAAGACAAGACGAGTAAAAAATATTATTACGCCAATGCCGTCTGCTCCACCAGGGGTCAGCAATATTGTATTAACCTGTGCAAAGCATCTTCTGTAAACATCGCACTTTTATGAACTCCTCCTAGGGCAAATTTGGTACACATTATCTCAAAGGGTGGGGCATCAAAAGTTATCAAAATTTTTGACACAAGTCTTACCCCCCAATTTACACCACAGCAGTAACAGCACGTAAGCGCAGCAGCACAGCGCAGGTATCACTTTCCATTTTAACCAGTCGGACAGTTTACACCAGCAGCGTCATACGTGCGTCCAGCGGCTGTCATTACCCTATGCGCTGCTCAAATTAGGTTGGAGTTCTAATTTTTCAGCGTCAATGGAGTGTCTCCAAGCTTTTTAGCAGGGGCAAGACAGGAAATAAGCACGTGGTGTCAAAATAAACTTTCAATGCCCTTTCAAAATACGTTCTCTAAAACCACTACAGTCTCATAAACACTTGCTCAGGAAATGACTCGTGATGGACTATGGAAAGTTTACAGCCATGGAGGATAAATATAAAACACTTCACGACATCAGACAGTAATTTTATATTAACTTCTGAAGGTGAGTAGCTTAATTAATGCGAGCACCGCAGATATGGGTTGTCATCGCTGCAAAGCATTGTCTCTCTTTTTGTCAGCTTTTGTTTTGTGATTTAAAACATAATTCATCCAATCAACAAGGAATACAAAAGCAATGTAAAATGTTTAGTGTTTAAACATGAGAATACACATAAGCTGTATTCCTGTGTCACAGGAGCAGCTCTGTTGCCTTTGGTGTAAACTGATACTCTTAAAAGTACACACGTATGCAACTCTGCCTACATTACGTGTTGCTGACGCTCTTATTGTAAATTTCAGGTTATGGCCTCTGCACAGCAAAGCCGCAAGAATTGCACAAAACTTATGGAATTTTGCATCTATACAAATGGCTCCCATTTACACATATGAAGTCCGATTTCAGTAAAAATTTGTGTTTGAGGGGTGCAGCGTTTGCAGGGTGCAGCGTTTGTGGGGCGCAGCGAGGGCCAGTCATTGCCGTTTGCCTTATTTTTAAAATACAAGGAGACAGTTGATTGTCACAATGAACACATTTAAGTATTAGGTCTTTGCTCCAGAACATCAACAGTTACACAGTCAAAAATAGGACAGGATCAATATAGATGACCTAACCATAACCCTAACAATGGATTCAGATGAACATTGTGACTAAAAGATGCTTAACATTGCATTATTCATTCACTCCTCCTGGTGGTAAGCTACTATTTTAGTCGCAGCTGCCCTCAGATAGATTCACTGAATCTGATCCTTTGATCCCCCAACCACCTCTTGTCAATCACGCACACACAACATTCATCCTAGGCCAGGGATCTCCAATCTGTAGCTTGGGAGCTACCAGTAGCTCTCCACCCCCTTACATTAGTTCATTAAGGGCCTTCTGAATTATACATATTGCGCTGAATAACTCAAATTTGATTGATTAAATGTATATTTCCACTGTAAATGCATCATTTTGATGCTTAATTTTGTGCACTGATAACTGGATAATGGTTTATGTTTTATAGACATCCAACTGTACCCCATCTACGGCTTGCCATGGCTCTTATATTTCCTCCATTTCTGGCGACCACTAAAATTAGTAGCTCTAGCATTTTCGTTTTATAAAAAGTAGCTCACAGGCAATGTGGGTGAAGTGTCTTGCTTAATGACAGTATGCACTGATCTGAAATCACCAACCAGGTAATTGTTGTTGAAATGTCCAAATGTCATGTCCTGATATCCACACTACACACTTCATGAAGTGCGTGAGGTTAATGGTAAAAATGAGAAATGGGACAGTCCACACTTCAAATTATTTGCACTGTGAACATGGTGTTAACATCCAACAGCTGTTAGCAGGGTTGCTGTAATCAGAAAATCAATATCACCAATGGTGATATTTGCTGAACTGGCCATATTTATTTACAATCTGCATATTTATTAAAAAAAAAAAAAAAAAAAAAAAAAAAAAGATAAACTTTTGAAGGAATTCATTTCTGTTAGAGGTCAGTGAAATGTAATATGGGGAGTATACTTGACTGAAGTCCACATTGCTCACATTGCACTGTAATATTCACTTTTATTGGTCAAAATCATCTAGAAATGATCTCATCTCTCTACTCTTACCAGGTGTGGTAAATAGATAGTAATATTTTTCACAAACCAGGAACATGTTTCAGTAGTAGGTGCAACAGGTCCTGGTCTTAGAGAGGTAGGAGGTTGCAGCTGATCACCTCCTGAGCAGAGCACACAATGCACTGCAGTGTCTTTAAGCTCCAGCTATTTCCACTGGACCAGGTCACCAGCCCATCCACCTGCCTCCTGTAGGCCTCAGGCTGGTGGCTGGAGATGACGCAGTTGTGTACAGGGAGAAGAGCAGAGGAGAGAGTACACAGCCCTGTGGAGGTCCTGTGCTCATAGTGTCCGAGCCATTCTTCCCCAGCCACACACACTGACTGGTCCGTCAGGAAGTCAGTGTTCCCCTTGCAGGTGGAGTTGGGTACGTTCAGAGTTTGTCCTAGAGCAGAGCAGGGAGGATTGTGTTGAACGCAGAGGTTCCTATTCATTAGTGATATTAAGGCAGATTTGACCATGTTTATTAAATAAATTAAATGTCATAGCTTGATGTGCTGTAACTTCAAGGTACACATATTTTTTGCATGTTAAATTAGTTTTCTCATTTCGGTCTCTTTTCACCAGACTCATCTTTGCAGAAGGCAAGCCCCTGCTCTGAAGCAGGGAAAACCTGTAACCCCTGTTTGGATGCTGCTAAAGCCTGTAATCTCAATGACACCTGTAAACGACTACGGTCCAGCTACACCACAATCTGCTCTAAGGCCACACCCCCTCAGCCTTCTCTGACCAATCAGGAGCCCTGCAGCCGGAAACGCTGTCAAAAGGTGTGAACATGTTTATAATGTCTATCCATACGTTTCAGAGAAATGAAAAATGGTGGCTATTACCATAGCAATCAACAGTTTAAATGAAAATGTTATACCTTTGGAATGAGCAAAAGTCCTCAGAATGTATTTCAAAATGTATTCATTCATGTTCATTCAAACTGTCCAATACATTATACTTGTTTGACCAGCTTTATTCATTTATGTATATAATTGTGTAAATATGTGTTTAATCTCATAATTGTTCTGATTATTCAAATTGTAAGATACACAGTCATAATCTGTGCGTCTAATGTATTAAAGCTTATGGCCTTGAAATGATTGTCCTCTGCTCGCAGGCCCTGCGTCAGTTTTTCGAGCGGGTGTCATGGGAGCTGAGCTATCCCCTGCTGTTCTGCTCCTGCCGGGACCAGGCCTGTGCTGAGAGGCGCAGACGCACCATCATCCCCGACTGCTCACACCAGGAGAGGCACAAACCCAGCTGTCTGGACCTGCAGCAGCTCTGCCGCTCTGATGCTCTGTGCAGGTCTGCACCACTCTCTCTGTCTGTCACACCCACTATGCTCAAACTACACACATACACACACACGACTCCTGTTTCACCATTGATCATCCGCTGAGAGAACTAATCAAATGTTTAATGAACAAGGGATAAAATGTCACAACACCGTGTTTGATCTCCTTTAAGTACCAATCTAATACCTCCATGTCCTTTATGATCAGCTGCAATTTATGTGGGTTTTGTGGCAAAGATATATATGCTGTAATAATATACGGTGGTCAGTTCACTGTGTTCTGTCCTGTGTAAGGTTGGAACCACAACTCATCAGTTGTCTTGTTATTTGTTTATTTAATATGTATCTAGAATACACAGTTGTCATATTTGGTGAGGGCATAACCCTAATCTTTAGGTATAACTGAACAAAAACTTATATGAATGTTGCCCTCACAATGTTTTTTCACACTTTTTTTTTTTTTTTTTTTTTAAATAGAGAGACAAACAAACTGACATTTCTACACTGTGAGTTAAAATTTGTATCGTGTACTGTTGTTTGCCAAAATTCACTGAAACTGTATTATGGTATTTGACTTTTAGTTGGCTCGATTCCAGAACATAATGATGATGAGCATTTTAAAGGGTCTATAAGAAGTTAAACTATCTGAGAACATATTGTAAAAATTACTTTATTCTAAGTTACCCATAAAACCTTGTAGTTTTGCAGTTAAACATTGCAGACTCCTACTGCTCTAGTTCATTATAAATTCCATTACAAAATTATAATTTTTTTTATTATTTGGAGGGTGGCCATGCAAATGCAAATTAGTGAGGATGCAATGCTTAAAATGTCTTTGCTACTTAAGCTGTGTATTTATGAACCCTACCACAGTGGTGTTTCAGTGTTTTTATTGTTTTTTGTTTGAAAAATAGTTTTCATTTCCAAAGATACTCCAGAAATAAGGTTGCATCCACTGGAATGGATCCACTGAAATAAAAAACTTTGTAGTTTTACCTGTATAAAGAACTTTGAATTACCAAGAACATGTACCAGTTTTACACTCTGTACCTGAAATCAGTATGTAAATGTGGGAAGAACAGGTGACGATGATTAAATGGTGTGTTGATGGAAGATGGAACAGATGTAGGAGCTGTCCTGCTTTATGACAAATCTAGTTAAATGCCAGCTGTGGATTAAGCTGTGAAATAGAGCGATAGTCATGCCTTTTGTCTCAAACCTGCAGTTTATCTGGAACTGTCTTCTGTTGTCCGTGGTACATTTTCACTTTGGGTAAGGCCCTTTTTTAAATTTGGTGCTGTTTGTGTTTGAGTACTTTTAGCTTTTGGATTTTCAGTCCATCTGTGTTTGTACTGACTCACTATATGTGTTCATACTAAACAGGCTATAGGTTTGTGGATAGATTTTGAGGTGCATTATGTAACTTTTTGTTTGGGAGTCTGTCACCTGCTTGTTTCTATGGATATGTCATGGCTCTGCCAGGAATTCACAGTATAACATCAAACAGCTCTACCTTATATTTATTCAATTACAGGTGATTTTATAGCTCAAAAATACCTAGAAAAACAGCCATTCTGACTGTGAGTGGGGTTGCCTCTCCACAGATCTGATCTGTAACTTGGTCTGGTTTGGTCTCCATGGAGTTAGAAAGGAATCAGCTATGCACTATGGTTCATTTGTTTGCTTATTTGTTTTTTGAGTTGTAAGTAAATAGATGTCATACTGTATGGTACTATGTTTTAAAATAGGAAGTATCATACGTATAATATGGTTCAAAGATTTAAACATATTTTTGCATAATATTTGCCGTTAAATACAGGCATCCATAAATATACAAAAACATAATACAAAACTGTACACAGCAACTTGACAAACCTAATGTGATGTGCAGTAGTCTCATTAGCAGGATGCACACTGATTGTGTTGCTAAGTCACTGCCCCTTCAGAGCGCTATGGGAAGGGAGACTGAAAGTGTCAAAAACAAAAGTGATACGTTGTTTTCTGCAAATATAGCATTTTCAAAACAATAAAAGGTAACATGGTGATCTAAATATGTTATGTGTTAGCAGTTAATACCCCATAGAAGTAGATTTAAAGAAAGAGTCAAGGGAGAGTTTAGAAATGCAGAGACAAAAGATGAGACAAAAATGCCCATTTAATTGTTGTGCAAAGATGACCGGTACAGTGTTTAGAACCCCTTCAGTCTGAGCTTTAGAGGTGGAATTAGGAACAAGTCTGCCTGGTCTCTCCTGTGGATACACTGTGTTTGTGCTAATGTTGCACCATATACTGCCAAAAATTACACGTGTAAGAGGAAAGCAGAATGTTATTGAGTAAATATATGTACCTACAAGACACAGAGAAGCAAAAGGAATAAATCGATACACACTGCCAAGAAAGGAACAGCAAATTCTATTACTGAAAAAAAAAAAAAAACATTAACTCGAGTTGGACAACAACAACCTGTCCACTGTATGTGAATCTCGTTTTATTGGGTATAAAGAGAATTCAAAGGATATTCACAAGGGTTTAGCCTCCATTAACCTCCAGTGGAGGCTCCTGTAGGTCTGCAGGGCCTGTGAAGCCTCAAAGGGCATCTCATCCCTGGCTGTGCAGAAGCAGGACCTGCGCTCGGGGGCCATGATGACTGACACAGTGTAATTAAATGTTCTCTTTGCCACAAGTAATGTTTAATAACCCACTGAGAAGTCTGAAAGGTTTGTGACCAAAGCTCTTTTATGTGAAGCTGAAGTCATAATGAGTGCAGTCTCACCTAGTGCCCTTGAGTTTCACATGTGGAGGGAAGCAGGCGCTACACAATCTTTAAGGGTCAAAAGCACTATAAGTGGACAGCACTTACTCACCCTTTCTGTGACCAGATGATCATATTATTTATAGTCTGACCTCTGCCACACACGTTGTACTGTGCATTTTTGATTGTTTGTTAGTCATGTGGCTTTGTATTCATGGGTTGAACCAAAAGACCAAAGATTTAGTCTCGCATTTATCCCTTAATTTAGAAATTATTTCAGATTATAGCATACTCTTACAGTCACAATGACTCACCAGCCAGTACTTTCAGTTTTGAATTCAGCTCAAACAGAGGACTGAATCAGAAAAGATAGCTATTGTAAAAGAAATCCCAATTAAAATCTGCAACTCGGGTCTTTGTTAAACTTCAATATTATTATGTTAAGATGTACCTTTTAGCTTTATAATATGCCCAGACACTTTATGCAACTGTGAATTAAGTGCAGTTACAAGGCTTAATCCTTTTCTTATATGACTGATACTAAAAAGGGTTAAATAAGCTTGAAAGATTACTCATTTTGAAAATATCAGTCTTGCGTGTGCACCAAAGAAAGAAGCAGGTTGAAAGGCAGCAGTGAAATTCCCAGAGCTACATAGCTGCTCCGCTCTGTTCCTTTCAGATTGTCTCACATATCTAATGGCGTGAATAGTTTTGTCAGGCTGTCTCTCCTTGAAACCGTGTCACTGAGGAGCCATCCACGATCATGAAAGTGCTTGTCAGAGGTTTGAGAGAGTAGACTTCCTCAGTGAAAAAGCACAAATCAAGTCCAGTCTCCCAGCTGTCAAGAGCAACTATCTGTTCTGACAAAGACTTGAGTTTCAAACTGACTTTGGCTCCCTAGCATCGTAAAGACTGGAAATAGTGCATCTCTTTTCATCAGTGCAAAAATGATCTGTTTTGTTTAATTTCTCAAGAAGGAACACACTGCTATTTTTAGGAAAACAGAGTGAGCAAACAGGAAGCGTTTGTTGGAATACATCTGCAGTTCTTTCTATATATTTGAAAAGTACAAGGCAACTTTTCACACAGTCATATATTAAATACTATTTGTAACCAGTGTTTTTTAACATTGCAATTTTAGCTCTTTATGTCTAACATCAATCTACATTTTGATGAAATGAGCTTCTAACTGAATGTTTAGCAGAATATTCAGCTTTTACTCATCAAATTAATCTATTTTAGTCCAAAGACCAAAGTTTAGCATTTTAAATATTACTATCTATTTTCACAACTACATGTATTTATATTTAGGTATTATATTTCAGAACATTTATTTTTCAAATATAGGGCCTGCACAAATCAATTCCTACCTGTTTTCTCAAGCTAAAAATCAATCAGTGAGATAACAACAACAACAACAACAACAACAACAACAGATAGTACATAAATAAAAGGTGCTACAATGATGAAAAAGTGCTGTGAAAGTGTGTGCAAGGCCTTCAGTAAAAGGCAGAGCTTGAGTGTATATGTGTAAGCGTTAAAGGATCTTGTAGCTATTTGGGTGCAGAAATTTGGTACAGCCATTAAAGCCAATAAGTTGACTCGTCTGACCCCGGTGTCATCAGCTGTTTCTGGTGACTGTGAAATGCACTGAATTGATTTAATTAGCCTGCATTTATTAAACTCTAAGCACAAACAAACATTCAAAACTCCTCCTTTTCACTGGTATCTTCTGAACGGGCCTCTTTTCCGTAAACATAGGGACAATAATTACATCTGATTTGAATTCATGGAAGATTGATTTTAACGGACTGGTTAATAGGAGGCTGAAAAGATGAAAGAAGAAACTGCAGTGAAGATAGTTGACATTAAAAACGACAGATGCTCTGCTATAATTCTTATGACCTCATCTCCTGGTGTAAACCCTTCTTTCCAGCATTTACCAACTCTTTGAAGGACACACTTCCAACTATAAACGCAAGGAGTCGGAAGGAAGTCATTTTCATTAATACATTGAAATGTGGTGTGCTGCTTACTTCACTTGGTGTTCCCAGGTATAATTTGCCTCTTCATTTCACATAAATAGATGTGTGTGGATTTTTTTTTTCTCTTATTTCTGGTTGTGGCTCAGTCTAATGTAACTTGAGCAAATATTTTTTTTTTAGAGAGAGTTGAGTGTCTGGTAAAAGCAGCAATGACTGTGGCAATAAAAAGTTGTCAGTGTTGTCATAGTATGTGTTATATAAAAGTTGGCTTTTCTAGTTCCTTTATGTCCATATTTTATAATCTGAGTGATCTAATCTTTGGGCTAAATGTCCTGAAATTGTCAGTGACATCTATAGTGAGTTTGAGATTGTGGACAGCAGAGAAAATCAAACAAATATAACTACAATTTTATGACTTTTACATTTCTGATGATTGGCCATATGATTGTCCTTTGTATTTCCTGAAAAATATTGAGAGTCACTGTTAATAGAGAGAATTTTCACAGTCACACTAACAAATGGGAGTTTCATTTTTCCAATGGATAATTATATATTCAATATGCTTGAATTGTAGAATGGAGTTAGACTATAGCAGAGAATTGAACTTATGCCTATGGTATAATAAACCTAAACAAACTAAATACTGTACAACTATTTATGTAACTTATCAATATTCTTTTTCATCCTAATCAGTGGTAATGTATTTGACCCATAGTGGACGCCCTTGCATACTTAAACCACCCTATTTAATCAAGTTTGGAGCTGGATATCAGTGTATATTTTCAGTTTAAATCAAATTTGAAAATCAATTTATGATCCGACTGTTTGAAATCAATGATATGTTGGGGTTACAGGGTCAGACAATCCTGTGGTAGTAAAAGCATGTTTAGAGCAGGAGTGAAAAGTTTTCATAAATTGTTTAAGAGATTACATTTCAAAACGTTCACAAAGTAAGTATTATTTTAACTATTTGAATTGTGGATGATGGATTAGGCTCCTAACCTTGCCAGCAATATGAATTCTGGCGATTTTTGTGAGTTCACAAGAGTTTCACAAACTCTTGAGAATCAGTCTTGTTCCGCTCCAGCGGAAATGTTTGCATATGAGAGGTCCAATCACAGAGCAGCACTGTGGTTTGGGCAGAAGCCAGCTCCAAACCAACCAAAACACACATATATAGTGACACCGACAGATGTACTTCAGCCTTTTTAGTGGAAATACACACTATTTTGTTTGTGGAAAAACAGGCACACATTTGTAAATGGGTAAGATGTATGTGAATTTTGCTCAACTGGATTTAACTAAAGTTAGATTTTTCATCTTCCTCCGCTGTTATGATACTTTGACTAATCAACATGAAGTATTTGTTTGAACATTCTGTTCTAGTAAATGAATGCCTGAATCTGAATCCAAATTCTTCTATCTCCAGGATACTTAAGAAGACAGTGTTAAAATCCTTATCAGCTTCACAGAGAGAAACGGTATAAGCTATGTGAAGAGAAGCCATATGGGAGAATGTATATGAGTTTTTCTTATTACCTCCATCATCATGCAAGCTAGCGTGCTAATGACAGTGTATGCATGCACACACATAAACCTGTGCAGTAGCGTGTGCTAAGCCAAACTGCAGTGTGGCAGCATCTGAGTGGTGTTTTAAAGCAAAGGAAGCCAATCTAGCCACAGCATCGCTCCATTACACGGTCAGTGAGGTGAGCGGGAGCCATGATGGAAATAGCGTGCCTCTATTCTGTAGGTCACAGAGGACAGAGCAATGCAACAGGCCCCTTCACGTCTGCTTTTTGTTTGGGTGTTTATGTGGAGTATCCCACCATCCAGCTCATTTCTTCTGCCAAGTAAACAGGAAGTGAGCAATCAAGAGCTCACAACAGCAAGTCAACCAAAAGTTATGAACATAAAGATTTAAACTAAGGGCGGTCTGCACAGTGATGGTAATTGGAAGTGGCACCATAAGCTATGTAAATATGTAAACATGCAGATGAAGCATCCCACTCAGGGAATGTTAATTAAAGAGAACAGCAAGACAAAAGCAGCTAATCACCAATATACTGCAGACTTAACACAGGCACAGCATTGGGCAGCATGAACATGGGAATCCAAACACACACATTAGGGTTGAACATGTCAAAAGAAATAAAAACACAATTAAACTGTTACACAGCTCACCAAGCAAACAAATTATATTTGTGTGACACACACCAACTTTCTATATACGGTATTTGCACAACATAATTAGACCTAAACAAAAAGAGAGCACTGTTTGCTTTTCCTCTGTACTCTTCACCTTGCTCTTCTACTGATAATTGAGTGACTGTTTTGTGCAGTAAACTGGATCAAAGAATTCTAGTAATTTATTGATTCTGTAATGGCTAAATCCTTTGAGCCTTAATAAAGGAGAAATATATTGTAAAATGTAGGTTTTTTGAGCCTTTAACACTCATCATTATCATATCTGGAATTATATTTTGCTTCATTCCCAAAGGTTTCAGTAACCTAGTTTATTAGGTCATCTCATTTTCACTACTTAGAAATACTTTCCAGCACAGTTGTTAAGTGCATAAACCATCACTGCCCTTCCTCTGAACATTTTCTATGCACTCAAATTCCCAATGAAGGCATGGATATTGCAGCCTGAAAGCCCTGATGCTAAATGGCTGGAAATACTGGAAGTGTGTTTACCAAATATAGATATAATAATGCAAATGTCCACGACTTTTCCCAGCCCTGTTGTGGCTAGAGTCAGTGTCTCAGCCTGTGGGAAGATTTTGAAAAGACACTGACTCCTCAGTATCCTCTATAATCTATATGATACATTTAAACATGTTTGGATTTGGTGTTTGTGTTGTTTTGAATCCAACTTGTGTGTTCTCACTCTGGTAGACCTGTGATATGAGAGAATGTGTTTTCATTACGCAGAGCTGATAAATGAAAAGCTCGCGAGGCCTGCTCACAGTTTGTTAAAGTGTGAGTGACACCTCAGGGTCAGACACAGTGAAGCATCCCTGACAGCAGTACACAAGAGCCATTACCTAGCATGCATTGAGCCCTATATATGGTTTCAGTGTTTACACCATAGATAATTGCATTTAGTGTTCAGTGTATGGCCATGGCTGCCGTCATCACAGTGGAGTGTATGGAGGCCGCCAGTCCATAATAAGACCATTTGTGCTCAATCAGCCTCTGTACAGTTTGACTGTATATTTTCTTCACCTTCTCTCATACATTCAGATATAATTGAGTGCATCTCATGCTGCCATTTCATAGACTGGGAAATCTTTTAACTATGAACTAGGTTTAATGCAAAAACACACTGAAAGAAATATGTATTATAGGTCTATAGCCTAGCAGCAGGTTGCAGTGGTAGTATTAGAAGTAGTTTGTAGGTTTAGGTCATAGGTGGTAATAGTAATTATTAAGCAATTATTGATTCTTAAGTAATTTATGTGAATACTGCAGTGTTCCAGATTAATGAATGTTTTATGAGTGTGTGTATTGCATTAAAATGAAATAAGAGTAAGGTGAACAGAATAAAACAATATGTGGAAACAAGGTGCAAATGTGCTATCTAATGTTCAATTCTGCCTTCATTCCTGCACAAGTTTCATTGAAGATTCATCTAAACACATCATCCTCAAAGTGCAACAAAGAGAATCCACTGATCTTAAGATATTTATCACCAAGATTGTACTCTGGAGCTAGAGGGGCCTGAACTGGAACATGGAAATATACTTTCAGATGTAAGGGTGAACAAGGATCTAAGGCCCTGGAGTGTGTTCTAAATGATCTATCAATCAACCAGGTAAATGTTTAATTAAAAGATAAGGAATTAAAAGATATGCTGTCATAATAAACAAATTGGTTATATTGGCAAATTAGTTACATTGGCACAATTGGCAACATAGATTACCCCATTTATCTGCTTGCCAAATGATGAACTCTTAAAGTTACATTTCATTTGAAAGTTCAAATTTATCAAATTAAAATAAGGATGATGTAAATCTGAAGTTCTTGATTTAAGTGTGGTTAAAGCCAAATGTCCAAGTAGGTCTGACCTATTGGACCAATAAATCTTTAAAAACTGCAACTAAAGGTGGTGGGCCCCACCCACAACCAGGTGCAGCTAATGGTCAGCCTCTCCCACTCTCTGGAATCTGGAGGGGAGGGGGAGAGAGGCCGCAGTAACACACAAACATGCACCCACAAAACCCAGGCTGGGGTTGTCACAACAAGTTTGAATAATTGAATGTTTCAGAATGTGTAACTGGCCGTCCTGATAACTCCTCACGTTACCTTTTTGCCCTTGTCTGGTGGATGTGAGGCCCAGGCACCGGTGGCATTGTTCTCTGTTCTGAAAAGCCTGTTTCTTTAAATAAGCGGCTGCCAAACTCTAAGTGGACTCCACAGAGGCGTGTGAGAGTGTCTCGGAGTGAGAGGGCCACACAGACCTCATGAGCCCGGTGTGTGTGTGTGTGTGTGTGTGTGTGTGTGTGTGCACGTGTGTGTGTGACCTAAAGTGACAGAGATGGGACAAGGACTGGCCGTGGGACAGGACAGTTGTTGCTGTTGTCTCAACATTGTAGAATTACTGAAAGAACAAAACCACTAGTCGGGCACGGAGCCCAATGCAGGGACATTTTGTTAACACAGTGACTTCTCTGCTGACTTGGCCTGACTTGGTCCTGAGCCCGAATGTGGTCTTGAACCAGCAACCTTTAGATTCAGAGATGTGTGGTGTATCCACTACATTACGGCTTACACATAAACCGTTGAAGCTGTTGATTTCAAGTTGTCTTGTCTGCTCACACGATCAAATGAGAAGAAAACGGCATACTGGTATTAACACCTGTGACAGTTAAGAGCATCTTCTGAGCAGGATTTAAACCAAGATTTACCGTTGTCATAAGTAAAGAGGTTAGTGATAATTAGTGAGAATGGAAAACTAAAATGTCAGATGTTTTGGCAGAGGGCAAAAATAAAAAGAGCAAAACTTTGTCAATAAAGAGATTTTGCATAGATATGCAGTTGTCAAGAGAGACTTGTTACCATGGTCACAAGATTGGGCTTGGTGAAAAACATATTTTGTGGTTTTGTGCTATTTACTTTTTTACTCAAGTGCAGTTTTGGAGTTCTTTTTGTCCCTCTGACATTCACAAACCTACACTAGGTGGCTGTGTCTCAGGGTTCTCTCCATGGGATAGGTTTCACACTATTGCTCCCTGACTGATCTGGCCATATGACAGCCTTTAGCTGGCTTCCATACCATTACTGTCACTCTCGAACTTGCTTCTACTGTGTTAATCTGTGAAAAATAATGATACAGAGCAAGAAGACAGTAAACAGAAAAGACAAAACTAGGCCAGACACTAGATTAAGCTAAGCAGTCTCACACGTATTGCCTCAGACTATGAATATGCATGAAGTGTTGCATATTGCAGGACATGTATTGTAAAAATGGGAAAGATTATCTCACACTACTGATTGCTGCACTTTGGTAATCAGACATGTTTCTGTTGTATTATAGGTCTCGACTTGCGGACTACCACACAAATTGCCAGATGACGCCTCACACTATCACCAGCTGTCCACATGACAACTACTATGGCTGCCTCATGTCCTATGTTGGCCTCATAGGTAAGTGTTAAAAGTAGTGTATAAAGGAATAATATAAATATCATTGATCTGATTACTCTGATATAAATAGATAAAATGTTTAATATAATTATTCAGTTTTATTTGTTTCATCCACTAAACTGCACTCCATATGAAAATATAAATCAGCTCATATGTACATAATTTATCTTGTATGGCAGATGAAATATGTCAGTGGTGTCCATGGAGATCGAAATGGTCTAAACTCATATAGGCTAGCATTATTCAGAGGTATAAGAGCGTATTCAACAATACCATACAGGCCAAAATACAGCTAAAATCATGCAGTTTATGATACGTTCATATTCTGAAAATGGGAGAATCTTCATATTCTTCCTCACTATTATAGAAGCTTATTTAAGTATTTACAGTAGATTGTATTCCACTAAGCATGCAACTTCTGAAAACTTTTGCAACTTTACTTCTTCACTGGAAATTATCCAGTGATTCAATTTTATGAATTTAAAAAATCCTCTTTACCTTTCTTCTTCACTAATCTTTGTCCTAATTCCTTTTCCTTCCTCCTCCTCCTCCTCCTCCTCCTCTCTTTCCGGTCTTCTCCTCTCTTTGTCTTTCTTTTTTGGGCTCAGGCTCAGATGTGACGCCGAACTACAGCGACAGCAGTCCCTCCAACATCACTATCAGCCTGTGGTGCACCTGCAGGGGCACTGGCAATCAGGAGCGAGTGTGCGAGGCTTTCCACCGTGACTTCACGCACAACACCTGCCTGAGTGAGCACAGAGGGGAGGGTCACACGCTACATGTAGGCACATACAAGGACTGATTTCAACAAGAGCAGCTTTTCAGCTTTTCAAGAGGACAAATAGCTTCAACATCAGATCACACACACCTGTCACATATCTAAAATTACAGATGGAAGAAAAATGGCCTGTAAGATTGAGGATGGTTAAGCACTGATCATGTTTATTAAATACATACAAGTAAATTTCACCTCACTTAATTTTTTTAACTTCAGTAGCAGCTGATAACTACCTCAAAATGTACTGATGTTCATTTGAGCTGTGATATCTTATCTTAGTACATCTTACAAGAAAAAGCCATTTGTACTGAGATAATTATTTAAGTCACATAAAATACATGTATTGTATTGTATGTATTTAGTATTTCACACTCTGTTTCCACGAATATCGTCCACAGTTTTTATTGATTAGAACAACATCAAATATCTCTGCTTTGTCACCTAAGCACTTTGTCAATAAAATGCTACCAGTGAGAACAAATCAGTTTGTTTAACAAATATAATAATACCTAGTTCATCAAAATGCCCTACGATAATGTTCAGGATCACATCCAGACCTGATAACACACATGCAACGTTTGGCAATTAAACTGAAGAAAGAGAAGTGCTTAGACCCGTTGGCCACAGTTTGGGTATGTTATTGGCTGCTGTCTGTTTGTACTATCCACACTTTTGGACAGTGTGTGTGATATTCAGTGTTGTAGCTCTAAGCAGAGGTATTAAAAGGATTATTAAGTTAACCTCATAGCTTCGATCCCCTACTGACTGTTTTGCATTTTTTCCATGTTGATCCTCACCCCATCCTTTTATCTCGTGTTGCAGAAAATGCCATTCAAGCATTTGGTTATGGCTCTGAGGGGGCACCACATCACTCCACCGAACTATCCTCAACATTCTTACCCCCTGCCCAGCCGCCAGTCATCGCTAAGCCCGCCCCTTCTTTCCACGGCAATGCCATTAAACCCCTAGACAGCGCCTGTATGTTCTCCACATGTGCCAACCTGCAGGTAAGCATAAAAAGATGGAGGTTTATTGACTCACTTTGTTCCTCCTGCCACTTTTGTGCCATCAGCTATAGTGGTAATATACAGTGCTCAACATATGGCCACAAGTAGAAGGCTCCGAGCAGTGAAAGGTTTATGCGCTTTGTACTTTTTCACCTTCACACATTAGTGCCATTCTACCAGTATCCACACAGTGCATACACATCCATTATGTAGAGGGAAGAAGTGGAAGACTCAAGGTGAAAGGCCAATGAAAATTGCCATCCATTATGTAAAGGATGTGATGCATGAATTATAGAAAGAAAAGGCATATTTAAAAAAAAAAAATACACTAGACACTGTGTATATTTTAACAAACTGACATAATATTTTTTTATAAAAGTTAGGAAGATAATGTGATGAGATGGAGACACACGCGGCAGTCCAGTTTTAAAGCTGCATTATAATAGTTAAGTAAAACACAATAATTACACAATATGTAACAACTTTAGCATAGCCAGCAGGACTTTTTTTTTTTAACCTCTAGGACAGCTGTACTAAAATGAATTTTGATTTTAAATGTGATTGTGGGACTGAATTAGTTTCATAAGTTCAACAGAAAGAGGACTGAAAGTTGACAGGTGACAAAGAAAAGCACTAAACTGTGTTAAACAAGTTTAAAAGTTCACTCTTAATTTGAAATTCAGATGAACAGCTGTGATAGTCTGGTGACAAGTTAACTTTTGATTTTACTTTAACGAGATAAAGAACTCTGAGTTCACTGAGAATAACAGCTTGAAAAATTTACATTATGGTCACAGTGTGCTTTGTGTGGTGCATCTGTTTTAATTGCAATAATATAAATCAATAATACAACAAACTATTACTAACACTTAGTATTGTGTAAAGTTTCTGACCAGTCCCATTTCAAACTATCCAGCAGCCCTTCGGGTTATTCATACACCATAATGACAATGCTAAAACTTCCATCCCTCAGCACTTTCAATGGCATTTTCAATGGCACCGCATACTGGGCTTTTCCAGTAAATGTGCATACACACCGAGATTAAGTTACATTTGAAAACCAACAAGAGTGTATGAGTCAGACAAACAGACAGAGAAAATTGAAGAAACAGCAATCTGATATTTTAGCAAGAGTGACATGAAAAAAGACATATTTGTGCTCCGTGTTGAGTCCTTTTGGATGCATTGAGACCCATGCTGCGTTGAATTAGTTGTTTCTGAATAGTAGCATTTTCCAAAGCATATAAATGCGGCTATCATTTTTCCATAAACACACTGGGCATTCATTTTATAGGAAAATGACCTGCAGAGGTGTACAGTGTCAGAGAGGATTAACACACAAATAGTCAATATTACAATGGTGCATCTACGCGGTTTAATGATTATGGCAGAAAACCAGTGTACGCACACATATATATGAATATTTATAGATTTCTACATTTCAGGGAATAAGATAAGGATCTAGCGTGAAGCATTTCCAGGCTTCTCCTATGCTCTCTATTATTCCCTCTGTGTGAAAAGACTTCTCTCTTTTCTGGTTGAGCGATAAGATCTGATTGGCTCTCCCACCCAAGCACGGGAGGAGATATGCTAATGAAGCGCTGACAAAAGACGCAGATGGAAGATGCTGATAAATTTAAATTTCATGTTTGTTTACACTCGAATTTCTGATAGTAATGTGAGCAACTTTTTTGATAAACTTAAACCTCATTTATATAGCCAATTACAGTGTTAAGGAGTTAAAACCACTTGGGGTTCAATGTCGTCCAATTATCTCAATGTTGTGGCAAAAATACCCTATTAATTAAGTTGCAGTAATCAGAGTTCATTATCTGAGAGTGAGAGGGCAAACCATGGGAGAAATACAGCAACAGTTAAATACAGAGCAATAATAAACACAATGTAAAACTTGATAAAACTTTATGTTTTTGTTTTACAGGATGGAGGCCAGAAGTGCATCCCATCAGAAGAATTCAAGTGTGAGGAGGTGAGAGCTTCTCCAGATTTCTAGATTACATTGCAATTATTAGAATGAATAGTTGGGAGGGAAAGCATAAAAGTCAACAGAAAAATACAGAATATACATTAACTGTTATTAAATACCTACATGCAATCACGAAGCACCGACTCAAAATGCCCAAACCCACTCATAGGGCTTAGGATATATAGGTATAGGTAAATAAATACTTCATTGATCCTGAAGGACATTCACAAATTGTGGTATGTGGTAGGGGTAATGAATTAATTAAACTAAATGTTTTCACATTACAAATATAAAAGAGACAAATAAAGAAGAAGCCATATTTATGTGAGTGTGTATGTCTCCATTTGTATTTGTGAAAGGCACACAAATCACTTCGACTTTTTGGATCAACAAAACATATGTGCTGGGGGTGGATGGGTGGGAATACAAACATTTTTGTTTATATAAACTGAAGCTTAAAGGTCAGCTGAGTAATCAAACTTGAAAAACTAAAAAAAAATTTCAACAGCTGATGATATGCAGAGGTGACAGTGGGATAGATAGTAGAAAGTGTGTAAGGATTGATAGCTTAGTTAGACCACAAATACAGTACCTCTGGATGTGATGACCCCTTTTGAAGTGTAAGTATAGAAATGAAAAGGTAAAACAATAAAGAATAATTTGACTTCAGTTGATAATTGATTTAAAAATTTAAAACAATCAGTACCATGGAAATAGGGCATTGTTTTTGGCAGCAGTGCAAAATGCCCATACATATACATAAGCATAAACAAAAGAGTCATGGAACAGCCCAAATACATTTGCAATTATGTTTATCACTCTATAGTCAGAATACTTTTGAATTAACGCTGAATTAATATTTAGCGCTTTAAATTCTCCCTTGTTTTAACTTGAACTAAAAATTCTATGAGGTATGACAATGACACAGTCCCAAGCTCTATTCTTGGCAGTAGAAATGTAATGGTAGCTTAAATACTTTGTGTGTTGAAATGACAACATTGTTCTGTCTCTTCTCCCCCTCTGCATGTCCAGGCCCTGTTGACCCATGGATCGTTAGATTCTCAGGACACAGCTGAAGACCGTAGCAGCGGTTGGAAATCGGCATCCCTCCATCATATGTGTGTGACGATGTGCGTGTCCATTCTCACAGTATTTCTGCTCTCATAAACATGAACCTGTCCACTTTCAAATCAGCAATCATACTATGTCCTTATACGTACACAACAAATTCTCATCTTTCTTGTAAATGGCACAACCCAGAGAGCCACAGTGAAATGCCAAGCCAAACAGCCACAGGAGAAAACAGCAAGGGCCTTTTGAAATGGAAGACGGTTTTGGAGGAGTTTCAGATGGTGTGCACAATGGAAATGGAGAAAGCGGAAAGACAGTTTCTGTATGCAGGACAACGGGTGGAAAGCAGAGAATGAGACTCTTGGGATTTTGGATCATGCTGACCTGACTTTGGAGAGTTGGTGCACTCCTACTTGGCCCCCTCTTCAGTTCTGTTTTTGGATCGCAGACAGACTTGGCGAAAAGCACAGGGGCTTTGGCTGGAGCTCAAAGCAGCACTCTTAAACCCAAACATACACATTGTCAAATTATCAGAGAGAGACTGCAACACTGCTCTGGGCAAACTGGACTTTGGTCAGCTCTATTTATCACTGTTGAATCTCTCTGGTGGAAAGCACTCTACACACAAGACATACAGACACAACATGGCGGACAAACAGGGTTCTCACAAGCGCTCCATGCAGTACACCAGTGTGCTTTTGTAGTCTTTATCTTGATTCTGTTGTCAATAAACTGTAAAAAAAAATATATAAATATATATAAAATGACCACCCAGTGGAATCTCTATGAAGAGTGTTTATTTCATTATAGTGTAAAACAGTCAGTGTGTGAATGTGTGCCATTATTGGGGTGTTTTCAGACCAGCGTAATCTCACACTTGGTCAAATGAACATTTTCACACACAAAGCTGTTTAAAAGACAGTTTAACAAGTAATGCTAACCAGAAATGAAATCAGATATACACTAATATGCATCAGGGATTGTTGTATAAAAGGCTGTGAAAATAGGTTATGTCCATGTCTGCAATACTAGTGAATTATATTAAGTGATATTTGACCAAGTGTTGAAATCTTATGCCTTGAAGATCCCTGTGTTGTATGGATGCTCTTTGTCTGTGTGAGAGTGATACTGGTCATACGGGGGATGAGTATTCTCTCCTCCATTAGAAAAGTGGGATAGTGGAGCAGTTTGACTCTAATGTGGCCTTACTTTACAGCAGCAAAGGTAGAGATCAGCAGAGAGAACAGGTCCTCATGTGTCAGAGTTTCTGTAATTCACACTACAAACATCACAGCCTTTGAATAAACCCCTTACGCTCATATTTTTAAATGCAGCTTGAGTAAGACATTGATGGCTCAGTGAGGCCAGCTCAAAATGTTAATAGCATGATTACCCATGTCCACTATTAGTCCAAAATGTCAAATGCTATTTGGGAATTTCCAAATGTCAGAGTAAATTACAAAGAAATGCACTAAGCATCACTCTCCCCAGACATGAATGAACCTTATTTTTTCAGGGCTTCTTTGGTTTCACCATGCAATGCACAGCAAAATATGGTTTACATGGAACTAATTGAATTCCTGACTAATATTAATTTTATTTTTCCATTAATTTAATGGATATCACCCAGAGGACATGAAACTGTAATAAACAGTTAACACCAATACTGAGCTAAACTTATTTTGTTTAACACAGCTGCACTTAGCCATTTAATATTTAAATGTCACTGTTCTCATTAATACAACCTATTGTTAAACACACATTCCTGTAGCTGTGTCAGTCTGGGTCTATGTAATAAACGGCTCAAACCTCTAAGTATAGGTACTGCATTAAATATGCATTTTAAGTACAGAAGCATTTGGCACTGCATAAAGATATCACTTAGACTATGCTGTGTCACTCAGGAACCATTTCACCAAGTTTGCCACAGGTTTGACCACCACAGCCGGACAGAGACGAAAGCCAAATACACTGAAAGAAAAAAAATAAATGTTTTACATTTTCTGGTTTATTATTTGTAAAATCAACAGTGCTGCAGCAGTGTAAATGAAACTTGTCTGGAGAGCATAATAAATTGAAAGTTACATCTATACTGTGTTTCCCATTCATTTTTGAGTGTGACCTTAAACCCGGCCCATCTATGGTGCATATTAGGCATGTGTCTGCTGATGGATACAGCTCTAAAGGTGGAGAAGAGCTGATGTTGATGAAATATTGAGGCTGAGGCTGATGGATTCCCACAGGACAGATGCCGTTCTGACACTGATGTCTTCCAAACATCACTATACCACTGAAAAGTCAGCTCTTGGTATATGCATGGCACCTGGTCCAAAGCACTGCACTGAAGGATCTCACACTGTCAATCATGCCATTTTATCTCTCACACTTAAAATTCTCACATCATTTTTCACAGATTGGTTAAGATGTAGAATGTGAATACTTCCAGGTCATTCTCCTCCTCAGGCTCCTCAGTCAATTTCAGTCAGAGCCTGGGACATGGACAGCTATCTGAGCTCGTCGCTGAAGGTCAGACAGTCAAATATGCTGTATTTCAGTACAAAAGAGAGGATCAAATGAGATTTGTATTATTCTTGTTTATTGTTACCTCCGCCAAGGAGGTTATGTTTTCGCCTGAGTCTGTCTGTTTGTTTGTTTGTTTGTTAGTTTGTTAGTTAGCAAGATAACTCAAAAAGTTATGGACAGATCTTGATGAAATTTTCAGGAAATGTTCCTAATGGTAAATCCAACAGATGATTAAATTTTGGTGATGATCCAGAAGAAATCCTGGATTCTGGATCACTTTGAAAACTGAGCTGCTTGGCGGAGGTCTGCGCGCTCTGAGTGCTTTTCTAGTTTACTAATGTATTCTGTTGCATCCAATCAAGAATGTCCCTCTTTTTGATATTTGTTTATTGATATGTGTGTCACTCTGAATTGAGTTCTGCATATTATCAGTCTGGGATGGCTCTCACTGAAAACAATTAAAAAACACGGAACGTCATGGATCTGATTGGTCAAAGCATCACAACAGTGGAACAAGCCAAAAGTCTAACTTTTGTTACATCCAGTTGAGAGAAAAGCACAGGCATCTTCCATGTCCACAAATGCACAAAGCGCTTACCTTCTGCATGTTTTTTAACAAAGAAAATATTCTTTATTGACGCTATAATAGGCTAAGTACCGTATTTTCCGGACTATAAGCCGCTACTTTTTTCTCACACTTTGAACCCTGCGGTTTATACACCGATGTGGCTCATATATGGACGGATTATTCGTCTATGAACACAGCGGATGCGCGCGCAGCTTGAGTGCAGAAAGCGCCGCTGTCTGTGCGGTGAACATGGGTTAGGGTTAGTTAGAACACTCGCTAGCGCTGTTGTCAGCACTAAAACAGTTTATCGCTGCGTGATAAAATAAGTTCTGCTGCTAAATGAACATTAGTGAGTGGGATACGTCTTAATGACCCGTATGTGTTAAATGCAGGTGAGGCGTAAATGACGAGACGAAACGTCTCAAACTTCAGTAGCTGGACATCCACTCATACATGATCGATACAACTAACCCCGACCCCCGGGAGAGCCTGAAATCCTGTTGAAATCCTCCAAGACACTGACATGATACAAGACACTGACATGATCCCAGACAGGACAGCGGCTCTTTCTGCTCGAGACATGCGCAGTAGAGCGCCAGAGCGACTCTCGCGCGTGACGAACTGACTCAATGCAAAAAGACGACAAAAGCTTTAGAGGCAATACAAGCAGATGCTCGGAACTTGAAAACTTCTTGAAGACGTGGACACCTGCGGCTTATAGACAGGTGCGGCCTATATATGTACAAAAATAAAATTCTTTGAAAATTTAGTTGATGCGGCTTATATTCAGGTGCGCTCAATAGTCCGGAAAATACGGTATATCTGTCGGCATTGCCATGTTTGTTTTGGTGCATTTGGACACGTTGCCTTCACTTCTGCACAAACCTCAAGAGTACTGCAAGGTGGACTCTCGTGAGTTTGTGATCTCACAAATATCACAAGAATCCAACTTGTTGCACAAGGTAAGATATTTGTATTGGTTGCAATGATCATGCATTAATCATCTGAACAGTCTGGACCACTCTACCCAACCCCTCTAAATTTGACATTCAGATTAAAACTGCAGAAGATGGGCCCAAAGGCTACACAGGGACTGTTGAAGCAGCCATAATCAGGGAGTATTATGATGAGCTGCACGGCGGGGAGGTTGCAGGTATGTGCTGATGGCAGCAGCCTGACTTATGTGACAAATGCCCCCATAATGAAGCCTGAACCTGTGAGAGCTATCAGCAAAGAGAATCTGTGACTGTATGGCCCTGAGGCGAGACACTGGCCAAAACATCCAGTCAATCATCATGTGTGTGTGTCTGCTGGCATGTGTGTGTTTGTGTGTTTGTGTATCTGTGTGTGTGCATTGAATTTCAGCCTGTATTATGTTTGCTGGTATTTATACTACATCACAATGAACTAACCTGTCATGTCTGACTTGGTTTGTAGGAACAAATGCCATGTCCAAAAAATAATTGGTTAAATATTAAAATCTGCAATAGTTTTTCATTCACAGCCTAGTACACAACATGTGTGACCATTCTGAATGAAAAGAGTAAACTTAATGTAACATAAACAGCCAGAAAAAGCACTTTAGATTTAGGAGTATGTTTTTGCAGTGTAGATCTATTTGAAATTACCACAATAATCTAGACATCTATAATTGAAGCAAATGTGTGTCTCTGAATATAAAACCTGGCACTGCTTGTGCCCTGGTCGGTTATACAGCAGACCTCATAGAGGACACATTCACACATAATGACATTTAGAATAGCTCTTAGTGATTATGTTTTAATTTGTGTTTTTGTGTGTAATGTGGGTTAGCTATGGTACTTAAGATGTAGGTTGGGCTGTCAGAAACATATCAGTCACATAATAAAAATATGTCTTTGAGAATATATTTATAAACACGCAGAAACATTAATCATTCTGAATACATATGCAAACACTGGTGATGGAGTTGGAACTGACCGTGAATTTTTCAAAGCCACATGTTGTTTCAGAATACAGACATAAACGCATCGCAAATGTGTGACAAAAGGAACACTGTCATCGCCATAGCAACAAGTAGGCTGCAATTATAAAACAAGAGAAATTAGGTATTCCAAGGTGGATTAAACATCACATGCCATTCAACAATAATGCTCACAGAACACAATATGGACTTGTTTTTAGTGCAGTGGTACAGTTGATTAAGTCCCAAAGCTCTGTTTAAAATCCATCACAAAATGCAGCCCTAAATTGAAGTAAATGGTAAAAGTAAAAATCACAAAATCACGCTGCTTATATTTGCTGCTATAGAAGTGTGGATGTAGCACAAGCTGTCAATGCAACTTCTCTGCCTCTGTGACGTTTCTGTGCAAATGTGGCACAAATACAGAGACAAACAGGAGTGTAAGGCAGCAGGAAGGCTGACGCTGCTCCATGTTCAGTTTACATCTGTTTACAAGTCCTCAGTTTCTGACAGTGTTTTCTAACTTTGTGATAGGTACTGGCAACTTTTTCATGTTACAGGTGATGCCCACCCTCCAGCCACAAAAGATAGTACAGTGGCACTATTGTCTCACAGCAATGAGGGTTCATTTCCCAGTTATGCATGAAATTCTCAGAGGTGCAGTTTTGTCCATCTATCTAAAACATGCACCTTGCTAGGTCCTGAACGATTGTTACAAAAGGATGGGTCAAATGCTGCTGGTAAATATCCCTATAAGGACCATGAAGTACCATCGTACCAGAGGAAATAATGTATGTTGTATTGATCTCTCTTTGAGTAGTAAGAGACTGAGACAGCTATGGAAGTAGGCAGGGTTAAGTAATATTTCTATAGACATTACATGGCACGTTAAAAGTGAACCCTAACACATACATAAAGACCATTTGGAGTGAAAGTGACCTGGACAAGTCTAAGAAAATGAGATGAACAGGCTGTCAAAAAGGCTACAAATGGACGATCAGCAGACTGGGAGATCTCCACGGCTACATGCACAGCTGAAGTGAGAGAGCTATGAAAGCACTCTGTAGATGTCAGCAGTAATCATAACAACCCCAGTGACAGACACTCTCCCCAGTCACACACACGGACACACACAAACACACATCTCCATGCTTTGTGGAGACATTACATTTACATCCATTTCCTAAAGACTGAACCTAACCATAATCACCACTAACCTAACATTTACCTGAACTCTGGGCCCTTTCAGATAGGCTAAAACAAGTATCTTAACTTTACCCCATGTAGTAGATCTAATATTGAAGCATGACGGGAACCTCCTTTTGATTCTCACAAAACAAAAGGTCCCCATGAAACGATTGTACATAGGCTTTAGTCCCCACGATGTGATGAATATCCGCCCCCACATACACATAACTTGTAGCCTTTATATAAGAGGACATGTCACTCAGCACCAGTGAGCAGACACAGCCGAAGAAGGTCATCCTTTTTATTTAAATGTGAAAAGGCACAAGTGGAACGCTGCATGCTTTGTTTCTCCTGGTATGTAATGTGGTGTAGGTGTGGTGTCTAAAAATAAGCGTAATAAATGGAACCTTTGAAACATAAAATATGATAAGTGAGCAAACTGGGAAGCAATAAGAGCGACTTCATGCCAGGCCTTCAGGGGAATGGGCACAGGTCAGTGGAATTAGCACTGGCAGAGTGGGCTTCAGAGAGTCAGGTTTGTCTAACACTGGAGGAAGCCCCAGCAAAAACACTCTGAGTTCTGCTCAGACAGTGAGATACAGGACTACATTCATACCATACGCCATACAACTGTACAACAACTCACCTTTATGTAATAGATAACCCTATGTCCTGTCAGTCATCAATATCATCTTTGCACTGCTCTCCTTATGACCTCTTATATATAGCAGAGATATTTTTATTACTTATTTCTATTGTATTTTTTATTTGCACATTATATAATTATGCCTTATTTGACACCAGTCTCTTGATATTTTTGCTACTTATTTAGAAGTTTTTATTATATATTATATTTTTTCTCTTTGTTATTATAATATATTGTGATGTGTGAGCTACTGTGTTCAAATAATTTCGCTTGTGGATCAATAAAGTTTGTCTAAGTCTAAACTGAGAAGTAAAACTGCCCTAAATTAGGAATACAACAGAACCAAACCAAGTCCACATTAACTAGGATCAAACCAGGACAAGGTTTGAATTGCTGTGACTTACAAATGCGTGCCCCATGAAGACGATGACAATGCAAATTTCACTCCATACATTTTAATTGTGGTTAAAGGGCAATCTTTAGACTTCTGCTTAATAGATGCATTTTAAGTAAATATAACAAATCCAGTACTTTCCTCTTTTAATTAGTACTAATGGCAGTATGCTGACCTCAATCATGATTTAGTTTATGTGTGTATTTTCTAACAGTGCACTTATTGTGTCTGGAGTGAATAAATGAGCCATTCTCTTTCATCTCAACCCCTTTGTTCATTAAAAGCAGCAGCCGTATGTTTCCTGCACTTGTAGCAGATTTGAAGGCTCCGCTGCTCTGGGACAGGTGAACAGTTTAGGTACGTAAGACTTCTCTGCTACATCTCCACAGACGGGGAATCAAGTGGCAGGTAGCTTTTCTATTCCACTGATATTTTTTGTTTCAGCAGGTGTAATCTGTCTTTGCCTCTTTGTACATGCAGGACAGTGGTTGTAGCTTTCAGAGTGGTTATCAGCATGATAAAATGCAGTGTTTAAAGGTGACAGTATCTTAGGATCTGTGGTACAGGAAAAGAGGAGAGAGAAGACTCAGTCATGCGATACATATCGGCTGGATAAGCTGAGCCAGAGCCAAACAGAAACCACATGAGAAACCGAAATGAAAAACAACACGCAGGAATAACTGCATATGAAAACACATAGATATAATTTAACAAGGACAAAGGTGATGCTGACTGGAGGCATCTTTTAAATTAAAAACCACTACTGCTTTTTCTCTGGTGCAAACTCTGCTTTCTGGCTGCATCACATAAATATGCATAAGTTATCTAAAAGCAGCCACAACAACAGGAAGTTTAAAGAATGTACTAAAAGTCTTTGTACCCAAAAAAAAAAAAAAACAATCAGAGACTTTGTCATCTATGTTTACAGGACTTAACAAATGCAACATAAAACACACACACAAAAAAGGTAAATTGACTCTCCAGTTGCTGTATGATATTTTCTGCCCAACATAAAAATTATGTTCAAAGCTGACCCATGGTGCAAAACATTCAAACTACAAAATATTATAATGCTGAGTGAGCAGTGAAGGTGAATACTGACTGTGGTTTTCATCTAACATACAATACTTACAAAAAAATGAAATAATTATAAAATAAGAAAAAGCCAAAAAGCCATAGTCATATATTGCAAGAATACAAAAACACCAACTGTATTAGACTTGGAGAATGTGTTTCCTTCCTTCCTCTGTACAGTATATAATTTTGTGTGCATCGTTGTGCATCTCCGCTACTATGGAACGCAATTATTTCATAACTCTTAACATCATAATCTCTGGGTCCAGTGGAATTCCAGACTCATTCACTATAATGATATTTGAGTACATGTTTTTTAAATGTATTATGATGTTACTTTACCAAAAGCAGTGGAGATGGTGCAAATGGCTTTGCATTTTTGGTAACCATGTATTTGAGGGTAATACATTATGCTGCAACCACAATCCAGACTGTTGTCAGCGTTGGTGTTGTTGTCAGTGTTACAAGATGTTGGATTAAAGTATGGGCACAGGGAGGCAGAGAGAGGGAGGGAGAGAGAAGCCTGGAGACACAGTGAGCCTGTAGCTTCTACGAACAACATTAGACTGCTCCAGTTTCAGGAAATGAACACAAGGAACAATTCCTCTAAGTCGCTGTATCTGATTCACCATGCACACATGCCTCACACAAAATATATTTTCACCACTTTTTCATGAGTCCATGACTCCTGTTTTAAATAGGCATGTCCAGTCTAAATAAAAAGCCTAAATATTTGTCTTGTTGACATTAAGATAATATTAATCACAGAAAACGCATACATTTTTTTAAATTATGAATTACTTTACCAAACAGTGTTAACCCTCCTCAGCGAGTCCACCAAAGCCATAAGACATACGCAGTGAGAAGGGCTCTCCCCGTTCCATGGTAAGAGCATTTATCTGGCTGCTTTGCTGCACTTGTTACACTATTAAACATGAGCAAAAGCAGCTTCACACCAGTAAATATATCATCTGACAACAAGCTTTCTCTAATGTTTTTCATTTTATAATGTATAAGTAGGTTAACTATATTTCAAGAATTTCACAGGTGTTTTTGTTGGATCATGAATGGTTCTGATAGTAATTGTGTGAAATTTCTTTATGTAAAGGCATTCAGCATGTTTGCCCTTCAAAATCTGCAGTAGTTTCATTATTGCCAAAGTACAAATGTGTAAGTAGAATGTACCCTATTTGGGAAAATAACCTTTTTTAAGATTTATGTAAAATCCCTCAGTCGTCCAGATTATACACAATCAGAAACATTTCTTGTCAAGAATACAAAGCTTCAAAGTGAGTTAAGATGAAGATAACAAGGCTTTTATAGTGTGTTACTGTTATGTATTTTCACTGCTCCTGACTCCTGTGTCCTCAGGCTGCTTTGTATCTGGCCTATTTCAGGAACCCCAGCATCATATTACTAAGCTTTTATTTCCCAACAGCAGCCTTCAATACAACACATGTTTTATTTGAGACCCACACAGTATTTAATAGGACAGCAGACTGGTGATCTGGCCCTGCAGTGCTACCATCCACTTAGATCTGTGATATGAACACTAGTCTCCTCCAATGGGAGTCAAAAGGCCAAGTGTTTATAAGCTCTGTACTGACGCCACATCAATAGTCTTTAATACACTTCTTTAGAGTTTAATTTCACACTAATTTATTCTATGCAAGGTTTTGAAAAACACATTTTAAAAACACACAAAAAAACTAGAAAGTCTGTCATGCACCTATTGTTTGTACAAGGAGTCTCGGAGCACAAACTAGGACATGCGCATAAGTGGAGGCCAAAATGGTTATTTCAATTTTCTATACCAAAAGATAAAATATTTAAACAAAACCAGTCAAAGTAGAGACACACATGTTCTTCTAATATTACATGTTTATTTTTCATTTATTTAATTAAAAAGAGATATTGGATTTACAGTCCAAATCCTGGCTGGTCTCACAAGCTGCCGTACATCAATTAATGCTGTTTAGCTAAAGCAGAATACAACAGGTATAAATAAAAACAAACATTTGTGTTTTTAGTTATTCATGTATTTGTTAACTTAAGATTCTTAAAGTGCTTTACATTATTCTTTCACTCCATACTGAGTGAAATACCAACCTTCAAATTGGTGGACAAGTGGATTCACTCCAGACAGGATTCTATAACACGTGTTTTTACAGAGTTTTGTAATAAATTTGACTCCCAAGACAAGCACAAAGCTGCCTATTACAATAAATTAACTGTCTGAAAATAGTTGGCATATCATGTGTGCTGTGGGGGTGTACACACTATTCTTTATATAATCCAAACACATAATATGAATCTGGAATGCACTGATATGCATTTTATACTGAGCACAAATTAAAATGGGAGTGAGTTAGGGTATAAAAGAAGCTTATATCAACCTTGAAGATACAGTCATTCTTTTTACATAAAATTGATTTTCCAACCTAATGACAATTATTTTTGCTGGTATGTAACTGAACTATCTCCTGCTGGTACATTTCATAGGACAGTAATTAAAAGCTGACTATTGCTGGACAAGTGTAAATGAAGTGAAGGCACCTGAGTGGTGTCTTCATTTGGTGTGCCTCAGGAGGTCTATGTTAATGAAACGTCCATAGGAGCTCAAACACAGCAGGGGCTCCACAGCTGTGTTAGTGGCAGTCTACAGAGTCTTCAGGAAATAAAGGTAAGGAAGTACGGTATGTGAGTGAACTATTCTAAAACCTAATATTAACATTCAGCAGTATCTTATGAGAATATGTACTAACTCAAGCTGAACATAACTTTTACCCTACAAAGTACAGTAAATAACCCACAAAACAACGTTATAGGCTAGAATAGAATAGAATTAGAGAACGCACTTAAAACTTGTATTTAAGACACTATCTTTACCATCAGGAAAGAGACTGAGGAGCCTCCGGTCTAGGACCAGCAGACTGAAAGACAGCTTCATCCACCAAGCTGTCAGGATGCTGAACTCTCTCCCTGCCCTGCCCTCCCTCCCCCCTCGGACGTCCACACTCACCACTTCCCTCTCCCGTTGTTCCTACATGCAAGTGTCCCAGTCTGGTGAACTTACCTAACCTACCTTACTCCCACTGCTCCACAGACATTTTTTTTAATGCACAACTCTTTTTTGCACTACAACTAGGGACACTGCTGCCTGTGGAGTTCCTCTCCCATTGCTCCACAGTAAATTTGTAAATTTGTAAATTTTTAATGCACACTCTGTTTTGCACTATAACTAATGACACTGCTGCTTAAATGACACATTTTGAGCTCTACACTGAGTGTTTTACTTATTTGTATTATATACAAACCTATCGTACTTGTTGCTATGTGAATATGTTATGTTTTGTCATCATGTTTATTGTCATGTCTATAAGATGTTAAATGTTCACTGTGGGCCGAGGGAGCGCTGCAATTTCAAATCCTGTGTGTGCAACCTGTACATATGGTTTTTGACAATAAAGCTGACTTTGAACTTTGAACTTTACTGTAAGTGGATGTTGACTGATTTCTGCACTCAGAGAAATCTCAGCCTAGATCACGAATAAGCATGTAATAAATTATTTATTTATTTGTAAACGCTGTTATGAAGCTCAACAGTGACCACCCATCCCCAGTTCCGGAACAAAATTTATCATTCATTTTTCGCATTGACTTTCTGAAAATCCTTTATTTATTTATCTTTTATTTACTTTATAAACTGCCAAGTTATTTTACAAAAAGTTTATGGGAAAAATTAATGAAAAATTGACTTCTGGAACCTGAGAAGACGGTCACTGTTAAGCTCCATGAGAGAACACATATAAGGTGGAGGAGGGACAGTGAATCGTCCGATGTACCAGAGTTCATCCAAAATCGGCCATAAAAATCAAACATGTTTGAATATTTAAACTTAGGCATAGACTTGGACAAATTTTATTAATCCAGAAATTATTTGGACAAGTGCCATTCCGCAGTGCACACTTTGCAATTGGAATATGACTCGAGTCGTAACTGCTCCACACTATGACACTGAAGCAGCTGAAACTACCTTCAACTAGTGATGACTGGGAGTGACTAAATCATGTAGTGTGTGCCCAGTTTAAGAACACAATGACATTTTACACCAACGCTATTACTTTGACTGTGGACCTCCATTTCCTGCGGTCTTCCATCCAAGCTGAGAATGGGCATTCTCAGGGGTATGGTGGTATAATACAGAAGTCACAACCTGTGTATTCTTGTTGATTACATTCCTGTATGGATTAAAGGAGTGCATACTGCAAATCTAGAACAGAAGAGTTAAAAATAATGCTTTCTGTAAATGACTGGTTCACTAGCAAGGACCACGCCACGACAATGAAATACGATAAAGATATTTATTGACGGAGAGTAGATGTGATGGCTGGGGGGAGACTCAGGGTGGGGGGACTCCGTCTCCAATCCAAAATGGTCACCCGGTTGATTCGGAACCCCCAAAAGATGGATTAAGATGAGTGAATGAGGAATGAGCTAAGGAGTTGGTAAAGGACTGATGAACATATGAGAAGGTGGACACGAGAGGACTGACAGATGAGGGTCGCGATGATTAGGAATGACTGTCCAGCCGGAAGAGGCAGCTTAGACACTGATCGTGGGAATAGTAGGAGGAGATTCTGGCTAAGGATTCTCTTTAGTGGACTGGTCGGAAAGTGTGGAGGAGTTGGCTGTGAACCGGGAGGAGAGGTACAAGTGCAAGGTTGATTGGACTGGCGAAAGGAATTATGGTGCCTAAAGAACAGTCCTTGGGAGGTGGAAGTCGAGTGAGACTGACTAAGGAGACAAAGGACAACCTCGGAACGATGGAGGAGTTGAAATGACTAGAATTCGCAAGGAACTGAGAACTGGAAGAACATGCGTGAGGACAAGATTCACAACGCGGACCGAGGCAGCATAAAACTGGGTCAAATTGATGCTGAATGAATGGATTAAGAGCCGATTTTCATGAAAAACAGTGAGAAGATAGTGTGTGACGCAAGATGGTGAGTAAGGCTTTCTACTAGGAAGATACATGTTGGAAGATGATGGAACACGTAGTTGAAGGACATCGCTGAAACTGCGGGGGCAGAACAAGATGGAAGTTAGAGTTCGATGTCAAGAATCTTAATTTCATAAGAGCAGGTGGTAGAAGGCAATAGGATTTCAGTGTCCTGGAGTTGGAGTGTCCTGAATGACGGACTGTTCGAGGAGATCGAAGTGGGTTGCAGGATTGCAATAGCTGGAGGAAGGTATTACATTGTAGATGGTGTTGACTGATCTATTATTGTTAAAATTAATGGTAAGGCCCCTTCTGGATTAGTCAGACCCCCAAAGAATGGTGGAATGTTAGGGCGGAGTGCAGATGAAGCTGAAGACTAATTGTGCAACTCGAGGGCTCTGGAAGCTACGCGGAAGCCAACTACTGCTGGAGATTAAAAGCTGAAGAAACTGGAGCTGCGTTGTGAAGGTGCGATGGAGAAGAATGAGTCAGGAGTGATGTAGAGAGACTTTGACGTGAAGGGTCTTCTCCCATGATGGAGAAGCTGGACCTTCACTGGAGTGGAGATGTTGGGGTTGCCTGTGTTGGCATGGATAGTTGTCAGAGGTGACTATGATAATGCTGATGTGCTTCAGCATGAGTGTGGATGGCAAGCATGGGAACATGCAGGTGAAGGAAGCACGGGTCGAACTGTTAAATTATGCAACAAGGGTCGGATGGATGAGGGTCGAATGGGTGAGGGTCGAAGGGATGTGGGTCGAAGGGATGAGGGATGAAAAAATGGAGGGAGACCCGTCGTGGGTCGAGAGAGGAAGGGAAGAGAGGGAGACCCATCGTGGGTTGAGAGAGAGGGAGGGGAGGGAAGGAGACCCGTCGTGGGTCGAGAGAGAGGGAGGGGAGGGAAGGAGACCCGTCGTGGGTCGGGAGGGAGACCCGATGTGGGTCGGGAAAGAAGGAGAGAAGGGGGAAGGAGGGAGACCCGTCGTGGGTCAGGAAAGAGGAAGGGGAGGGAGACATGTCGTTGGTCGGGAGACCTGTCGTGGGTCGGAAGAGAGGGAGGGAAGGGAGGGAGACCTGTCGTGGGTCGGGAGAGAGGAAGGGAGATCCGTCGTGGGTCGGGAGAGAGGGAGGGAGACCCGTCGTGGGTCGGGAGGGAGACCCGTTGTGGGTCGGGACACATCATGGGTCGGGAGGGAGACCCGTCGTGGGTCGGGAGGGGGACAGAGGCAGGAGAGAGACCTGTCGTGGGACCCGTTGTGGGTCAGGAGAGAGGGAGGGGAGGTAGGGAGACCCATCGTGGGTCAGGAGAGAACGAGGGGGGAGGGACCCATCGTGGGTCGGCAGAGGGAGGACCCGTTACGGGTCAGCAGAGAGGGGGACCCATCGTGGGTCAATCAGCTCGGAACCTGTGGGATGGCTGAGGACCTGAGGGTTGGCTAAGGACATGAGGGTGGAGGTGCATGCTGGGGGTGTTCACGGGGCGGCTATGGGTTGAACGCTGAACGGATGAGAGAGGGCGAATGTGGAGACAGTATTAGTTGTCACAACATGAGAGCAGAGAATGATGAAGGATTGCGATGACGTAGCATGAGCAGGGGGAGGTGAGGACGAGATGGCAAGAGCATCGCTGAGGAGGCGTATAAGGATAAAACAGTGGAGAAGTCGTGAGCTGACAATGATGGCAGAATTCTCGATAAGGTAGGAGGTGGTGAGTCGAGATGGTGTAACCCAGGGTGAGGTGGGGCAGAAGAGGGGAAACAGATTAGAGGCTCTGCGTATTCTGGGTAGAGCGCGAGAAGCCATCTAGCTAGTGATGACTAAAAAAAGAGAAAAGAAGGGATGGAGAGAAGATGCATGTGCATGGGGAATTGTGCAGCCTGCAAGACAGGGATAAGACGAATGGGACAACCTGATCGAGGTCTAACACTGAGGGAGCAGGCACGGGGGGAGAGACGACCTGCCCCCTCTGGGGGGGCTGTGGAAGCAGGCTGAGATGGATGCAAGGGGAAGAGAAGACTGCGCAGTAGACAGAAGATATTTACCGGCCACTGGTGGTTATGCTACTTAGCCCCCAGCAGGGGGAGCTATGAGACTGTAGTAGAGGAGAAGTGGGAGTGATGACATCAGCAGCTGCGCGTGGGAAACATGGCGGGAAGCCGGAAGCTCGTTCATCTTGTTTCAGAGCGCCAGGGTTACTTTCTTGACCTAAACGGTTGAAGGTCCTGTCTTGATATGTCGTCAGCCTGAAGGTGCACGGCGGGTGCCGAATGCCGTGGTTGCTGGGGTGGGGCTGGGCTGAGCGCTGTAGTCACTGGAGGCTGCGCAGCGCAGAGGCCACTAGGGTGCTTTCCATTTTTAAATAAACAAGCAGCCAATCCACAGCAGTGTACATTTCAGTAGTACCTCAAATGGCTGGGTGGGGTTGCATGAGTGTAATAAATATGCAGCAGACACAAGGCGCATGTAAGTTTTAGCAGACTGCAATGTGTACAAAATAAATGATGGCTGTTAAATACTGTGACAGACTGACACTGTAAGTAGACTGCGGTAAAACTAATGGAAAACACTCCTGCTGCGATGTGTCTGAAAGGAGTCTGGAGACAAGCGAGAAATAGTTAAGTGCCTGACTTTATGCTCAGACATCAGTATTAAGGAGAAAGTCAATTAGACAAGTTTGATTCAGTTTTACCCCAAGAAAAGCTATTTAAAATGAGAAGAAATGATTTGGGTCACCACAGTTTTTTCTCTCAAATTCAGGTGGAATGTGTGCTATGAAGAAAACACAGTTATCATCTCAGTGGCATATTTGAGCTAATGCACTCCATCTGGTACATTCACACCTGCTGTAGCTGGATCTGTGGACCCCTGTATGCCTGTTTAAGTCATAGAGGCGTCTGCTGAACTGGCACTCTTCTTCATGTATTCACTGGGGAGGATCATGTGATGCTTTTAGAGAGGCTGCTGCTGGTTAAGCATAGATCGGCTTGGTGCACAGGCACGAATGAATAGTATAAACATTTTTACAACAGCTTGGTGCAAACTGTTTAACAACACTCTTTTCATTATCATTTTCCTCACTATGGTTATATGGTTATGGAGTATATTTAGTGATTTGCTCCAATACTCTAGTGGAAGTATTGAAAAAATAATGGAGTCTGACATTAAAGAACTGTGTCTAAAAATAGAGCTCACAGTGTTTTGGGAATAAGTAATAATGTCAAGTTCTGGCTGGACAGATTAACTATCATTTGGGACTGACAACTAAAACTTGACTATTGGTCATTCTTGAGAGTCAGGACAAATTTTGCTTTTTTCAAAAGCATTCTACCGTTATGAGAGTTATACATCTTTGTAGGGTAAGGTCTAGGCTGTAGAGAAATGCAAAACAAAAACAGGTTCTGAAAAAAAAAAAAAACTTGCTTATTTTAATGTTATAAAATGCATATCTGTAAATAACTGACACAAATCAGGCTGTAAATTTGAACGTCCTTCACTACTTAAACTGAAATGCAATAGTCAAGGTTTTTGTTTTTTTTTTAATAACAAAAACACCCACCAACTGTGCTGAAAACTGAACAAATATGTTTTAATCCAGATGAAAACAGATGCAACAGGTTTAACACTGACCATATTTCAAACTGACAATTTCACTTCCAACCACACTTCTTGATATTAATGGTTTTACAATTTTTACTTTGCATTTAACCATTTGAAGCACTAGTGTCACAACATGATTTAGCTATAGCAGGTTTATAATAAAAGTGACAACTGACCATACTATTGAAAAGACATAGATTATACAAATATTTTCTTGTTAAAAAATTAAAAATTAAGAATTAAACATTTAATACTATGCTATACAAGTTGGTTTGTCAACTCTGTCATGTTCAAATGTGGTTTTAAATCACTTGATATAGTTTGGTGCCTGTAAACCCATGAACTGAATTTGCCTTTAGAGAAATTGAAGCTTACAATACATTCCCAATGTATTGAGAAAATTACGCATTTGCAGATGATGACATAGGAGGCAAAGCTCATAGTTGTGTGTTCATTTTCTTCTAATTAACGTGTTTTCCCACTTAATTTCCCAGGGTGCCCTTCTGCAGATGGTCAGCACAAACTGGTGGATAATCTCAGCTGTTCAGACATTACAGCAGGTCACTACTACAACATCTATACTGTATATGCCCAATGCTGCATTTCATTTATAATATTTTACATTCGACTGAACAAAGAAAGAAATGTTTTGAACAAAAAAAATAACAAGAATTTAATTTAACATTTAATTAGTCACAGTACAACTCTTGATAATGACCTGTTCATAAATATAACTGTATGCATGGATTTCAGCTTCCTGTTATGCAACATTTGTACCTCAGATGTGTGTTCCCATCAAGTGAACAGCATGTCCCAATTCTTCTGAATGTTTTGATCTGCTCTTCACAACGTTCTATTCACACTTCCAACAATGCATTTCACCAGAATGTTTTCAAACAATGCAGCACTCGTACCTTATTTACAACTTAGCAGCAAGCACCCAGCGAGCTCTAAGTGGATACACTGGGAAGAAGTGGGTTAACAATTAAACAAATAATATTTGAAATGCTGATGTCCAAGACAAATTTCTGCATTTGGAGACAATAAAGGCTTATCTTATCATGAATAAATACTCAGACTGTTCAGGTAATAACACTGTAAAAAGTTAACATAGATCTTAGTTGTTTATGGTGTATTACTAGATCACGTTCACTATGCCATCTGAGGTGCGGACTGTCGCAGCTCTCATTTTATTTACCCCAGCTCGCTTGTATGCTCCTGCTCTTCACGCACTTTCAGAAAATGCACACTTCACTGGAGTGTTAAGTGCATAATGTGGTATTGGGACAGGGCTTTGAGGACTTTTCACCCATCCAAAAGATATGTTTTGTCTTAAATTGTTAATCACTATGGCAATGGTCACAATTTTTCATCATTCTGAAACCCATAGATTTATTCTGTTTTGAAAGCAGATTTTAAATGTTTGGACCACATGAAATATATTATATTATCCATCATTCTCCAACATAATTAAAAAACATCCATATTACACTATAAAAAAATCATGTAAAAACAAAACTCAAATGTAACTGCAAAACTATCTAAATTGGTATGTGAGATTTACATTCAAACAGTGCTCAGTTTCACCTTGTCATTAATCTGAAATAGTTTTGAAACGCTGTTATTCTGGACAAAGCAAGCATTACTTGCTAGATAATTGAACCTACTGTTTTGTTTTTCTTTGTGTGTCTTGTATAATGCAATTGCAGCCTGAAGTGGTAGTTTGTTGCAGGTTTCCAGGGGTTTAGTGTGTTTATTTTCTGGAGGAGAGATATCAGAGCTCAGCAGAAAAAAGGCTAAGAGATGAAGGTTGCTCCTGACCTGTACCTCTATGGACTAATACCCCACCACAGCCTCGCTTTTCCTCCATCACTTCGCCATACAGACACACTAAAAGTAAGCCTTTAATGAATACTGTAGATGCTGAAGACCACTACAAAGCCTTATGGGTACAGGTTAAAATGAGGACAACTGCTTGATATTCTGCTCGACCCTCATTTGAAATAATACGCATATATGGCTATTGTTCTCCTTACGACTGTTTCTACTGCTTGTTTTTTCCTTCTGTCAAAAAGACTTGGCCAGTGCTGCGTAGTGTGTAATGAAACAGTGACCTTTTGTTAGCCAAGCTGTAATTGGCCAAATCAGCTGAGGTTTCTCACGCTCCACAAAGCACAATTCACTGGGACCATATCAAGGATGGTCCACATGGCCATAAACGTGCCAGAGTATACAGGAGTGTGATATCAGTACCTTCTCAGTGACCCATGGGTGCAGCACAGCCTTCACACTGGTCATAATTGAGCACTAGACTTACTACCAGTGCTTCTTTCTTTGTGTTGCCTCACGTTCTACATTTGATAAAAATAACTGGAAAATATAGCCGCAAGCAGCAATGATCGGCCCTCGTGTGCACCTACATTGCCCCACCTTCACCATGCCCAACCTTGCCCATGCCCAACCTTGCCAACACAGAGCCCCGCAAATGCAGCGCCCCGCAATCCCCACACTAACCTTAATAACCATAACCCCCAACCATGACTCTAACCCCTAGCCCTAACCCTAACATCAGGCCTAACCCTAAATGTAACCCTAAGCTTAAACCTTACCCTAGTCGTCACCCTAACCATAGCCCCAACCCTTACCCCTAACCTAACCCTGCCATTTTTCTAAAGTTTTGCGTGTGTTTATTTAGAAAAAAAAAAAAATCCAAGATGGACTTCTGGTTTGTAAAGGGGCATGGTCACAATATACATTTTTTTCCTATTGCCATGATGCATCTGGCTACCAAATTTGGTTTGGCTACACCAAAGTTTGTGTAAGGACATCCCATTGTCAAGGACAGATTTTTGGCTCTTCGCCATGGCAACACAATGTAAATGGGGTGTGGGCGCCATTGAGTCACAAATGTGCGTACCAAATTTTGTATATCTACGACAAATAAAAATGTATTGTTCCAATTTATTGTTTATTGTCTAGGGGGCACTATTACGTCCATTTTTGTATTTTCGTACAGCAATCTATTCAGGGTAGGGGTGTCCAACTACAATAAAAATTTTTGTGAAATCGGCCAATGTTTGTGCAAATTGCTATTGCACCCATTTTTGTATTTTCTTATATCATTCTGTTTTGGGTTCGTGGTGAGCACCCACAATTAAAATTTTAGTGAAATCAGCCAAAGTTTGTGCGATTTTACCATTGGAATAACATGAAGATTTTATGTCATCACTATGGTGACGCTGTAATTAATATGGCATGGGTGTCATTGACTTTTTGGATCAGGATGGCAAAATTTGAAAAACTAAAAAAAAATTTCTGAATTTCGTGGCTCTACAACAAAGTTGACATTGAGACGTCTCCCATAGGCACAATTTTATTTTGAGTTTTCCAGGTGGCTCAGTGTTGCCATTTTTTTATTCCCATGCATGCTACCTATATTTTATCAAATTTTTCAGCACACCTGAATTTTGGGGGAAGAGTTTGGTGAGGTTTCGATGAGTTTTTGGTGAGTTGAATATGTTTAGGAGGTCAAATTAGCGCTCAAAGAGCAGAAGAAAAAAAATAATAAAAAGTAAAAATAATAATTTTAGCAAAAATATATCCGTTAACATGGGAACAGCATATTCTACATTTTGTGAAAGTTTGACATTGCCCACGTCACCATGGGGTCATCGATGAATGACGAGTGCATCAGCACCATCTCGTCGGGGTCACCCCCTGACCTCCCATTGACTTCCATTCATTTTAGCAGTTATAAATATGGCCCAGGCCTTGGGCGTGGGTTACTGGGATACTGCTGTTCATGCAGGGGGCGACCAAGAGGACAAAGTTGCACGACGTCCTCTTGCATACGCCCATGCGCTCATTGTTGTGAAAGGGGATCCTTATGGAGTGGTAAGGATCCTTATTAACTGCTCACATGATTCATTCTGGCATAAAAAGAGGACAAGGGCAATGTGGTATAAAAAGTTACACATCTTTATTTAATATTCTAAACATTTAAAAATGGTCTTTTGGTACACAAAAAACAAATCAACCCTTGTAAATGCAGAATTCAACCCACCCCTAACCAAACACAACAAATCAAAGTTAGTAATGCCAAACCAACCAATTAATGAACAACAAACCAAACTAATTAAACCCTACATTTACAGTAAGTTAAAGTGCCAGTGCTGCGTAAACATGAATGCTGTGCTAATTAGTACTTAAAGTGTGTATGCTAAGGTATCTGAGGTAGGGTTTTTCAAGTTAAACACATTAGGGCAGGTTTTTAACATCAAACATTCCCAGGTTAGTTTTACCCTACTGATGTGGGGTGCACATCAGTAGGGTGGGTGTGCGGCACGGTGGCTGAGTGGCAACACTCATGCCTCACAGCAAGAAGGTTACGGGTTCGATCCCCGGGTCACCCGGGCCTTTCTGTGTGGAGTTTGCATGTTTCCTCCCCGTGTCTGGATGGGTTTCCTCCGGGTACTCCGGTTTCCCCCCATCAACCAAAAACATGCAACACCCCTATGCCAAGGACAACACATTGGCCTTCTTAGATTGTGCAGTAACGATAAGAGAAGACCGGCGACTCCAGGTAGAGGTCTTCAGGAAGCCCACACACACCGACCAATATCTGCTTTTTGATTCACACCACCCACTTCAGCACAAACTGGGAGTCATTCGGACATTACAACACAGGGCCCAAGTGGTTCCTACAAGCGCAGAGGGAAAGGAGAAAGAAGAACAACACGTGGAGAAAGCCCTCTCCGTTTGTGGATATCCTAAATGGGCTTTCAATAAAACGAAGAGAACAAAGAAACAGGACAACAGAGAACCAGAGCCCAGGAGAAGGGGTGTAACTATTCCTTACCTGGCTGGTGTTTCCGAAAAACTACAGAGGATCTTCAGACAACATGAAATCCCAGTCTATTTCAAACCCACAAACACTTTAAGACAAAAACTGGTCCATCCTAAGGACAAAACTCCGAGCCACAAACAAAGCAATGTGGTCTACTCCATTCAGTGTAGTGAAGACTGCAGTGAGCGCTACATTGGAGAAACAAAACAGCCACTTCACAAAAGGATGTACCAACACAGACGGGAAAACCAGGGTGGGCCGCAATCTGCCGTACATCTCCACCTAAAAGCCACAGGCCACTCCTTTGAGGACAGCGAGGTCCAGATCTTGGCCAGAGAAAAGAACTGGTTTGAGAGGGGAGTTAAAGAAGCTATTTTTGTCAAGAAAGAGAATCCTTCCTTGAACAGAAATGGGGGTCTCAGACATCATTTGTCTCCCATCTATAACTCTATCCTCAAATCTAAATCAAAACAAACTGGGAAAACAATGGGACTAGCCAGGTCAGGTCCAGAGGTGTGAAAACACCCATCATGGCCCTGAATGGATATGCTAACTACTCCCCCACTCCCACTCCATATTGAATAGACTCACATGACTAACAGAAACTGTTAACAACTCCATATTGAATCACCTGACCAACTGAAACTGTATTTAAATATGTGTTGTCTCAGAGTAATTTTCATTGTAATTAGCTCCTCCCTTCAGGCAGATATAAAGCAGTGTCCGCCAGCATCTGACCAGAACTGAGGAAGCAGCTTGGATGAGCTGCGAAACGTATTCGACCAAATAAACTATGTCCAGTTGACAAATTAAATTTTCTCCTTTTTTTGCCACCCCTATGAACAGTTTACCATCAAGGACCGTCAAGGAATTCCTCCCTCCTGTGGGCTCACCACCTGCAGAGGGGTTCATAGGGGTCTGGGTCTGGTGCACAGAGTAATGGGCAGCGTGCTGCCCCCGCGACCCAGCCGGATTAAGCGGGAGAAGATGGATGGATGGATGGACATTCCCAGGAAATACAGCTTCACTACTTACATGCGCCACGTACAGCAACGAGCAGAAAGCCCCAACTACCACCCTACGGTGTGCGCACCCTTTTCTAATCTGTAATCAGTGACGCTGGGAGCCACGCACGGCGACGCAAAGGCGGATGCATTCACGGACACATTGCGGTGGGAAAATATAGTCCATGTGACCACCTGGTTACATAAGAAAGAAGAATATTTCGATACGAGAACAATGTTCCGCATGTTTTGGCAAACAAACGATACATTTTCAGAAAGCTTTGGCGCATTCCTACATCATGGCGAGGGTACCTGGTCACTATGGGCGGGTCACGTCATTTCACTTCCCACCCACTAGGAGTATAGGCTCTTCGCCAGCTTCTGGCTTTCAAGACACCCGACACAAGACTTGTGTCGGGTGTCTTGAGCTTTATAGAGTGCTTTATAGATCCTTATTCACTCACTTCATACTTGGTGGTGGTAAGCTACTATTGTAGCCACAGCTGCCCTGCCCTTTACTATTTTTCACTGTGTTGTGTTACTTAAATTTTGCAGCAGATGTGTTTATTGGCAAAATAATAACGCTTGTGACCAACACATTTTCTAATAATGGGCAAAGACTGATGTTAAAAATACAGAAAGTGAAATAAGACATATATGTACATATGCAGGACTCTTGGGGGGTAGACTACATAAAAAGATTGTACCAACTAGACATCAAAGTATTCCATAACAAGAACTGCTTACTGACAGGTTTGTAGAGCTTCTGTTTAATGAAGCCACATTTTACTCCTCTTCCCAGTGAAAGCAAGCCTTAAATAAAGTTTTCCTCTTAACTTCAAAGCCACAGACACCTCTGTGCTGCCAGGAAAATGCTTACTTAATATTGCAGCTTGAGCATCCACCTGCTTCAGGGCAAGATATCTGTCTGTGCTTTCATTTCATATAGAGCTGAGCGGCAGCTAATCACATTACTCACCTGCATGGCTACAAAGTTGCAAAGGTTAAATACAGGGAGGTAAAGGTTAAGCTCTATTGATTTAGACAGCACAAGTGGGGTTAGACAAGAAATAGTGTGCTAAAGGAGTCGAGTGAGAGTGTGGCATACCAGGCCAGAGTGGTCAGTTTGAGATGACATCAAATGTAGGGAGCTGTGAAGTTTATGACGAACGTTTCCCCAGAGATAGAAGACGAATCTGCCCCAGTAGTGTGAGCAAAAGACCTAAGGAGGAGAAGTGACACTAAACACAATGAGCGTGGACTGGCAGAGGCTGTGAGCGGAGCTGAGAGGGACACGCAGACAGCAGCAGGCTGGAGGCATAAACACTGCACAACCCACTCAAGTGTCAAACAACAGGGTACACACAAATTCCCCTTTGACCTCCTCATTCACATCTTTATCTGCTTGTGTTCTTGTGGCCTTCCCTACGGCACTCCACTTGTCCTGTCTTTTCTTCTTATTAGTTACAAAGCTGATGTCATCTGTACACTAGACCATCAGAGTCTTGGACATCATTTTTTTTTAATGTACCAAATTGCTTTAGACTTCCTGTTGATTGACTGACACCATCCTTCCAAGTGTTTTAGTTAAAATTCGCTTCTTCTGAGTTCACGCTTCACAGTACTTAAATCTGTGTGTCACTCACTTAAAGAATGCATAATGATAGCATCAACCACATCATAGGGATTATATTCACGTGATTTGTTTGTAATTGTTATTAAAACAATGAAGAAAACCGCTGAAATTTGATTTTCTAAAAAGTCAACAAACACAAACTCAACCTGAAAAAACAAACTATGTTGCCATGGAGAAGAAGATAGAGTTTTTGCAACCATAAAAGGGGAGCAGGTCCTTAGGGAAAAAAAGAGAAAAAGGAAGTGACAATTGTGTGGGCTGCAGATAAACAAATATGAGGGGAGACTGGACTCCAGGATAAAGGAAAAGCCCATTTAAAGACACTGAGACAACAGCTCTTTTTTAATTTAACCAATAATTAATCTTAAAATGATGATCCTCATTAAATATAATCACAGAAAGGTTGTCATTTTACATCAAGGCACTGAAATGTCATCACCTGTATTAAAAATGTTATTGTGGCATTAATGTGAAGTGAATATGCAAAAGGATTAAAAGCAGAACAAAAAAGGTATATATAAGGTATATATAATATACTAGTTAGCTATTCTACTAATTAGTGCATCACGTTTGTCTGTCCAGTGGAGAATCATTGAGAATAGTTGACATTTTAAACTACTTTTCGACCACTGTCCAGGTAACCAGTTCTGTAATAAGCAGCCTGTAAGAAAATGAACTTGACTTCTGCTTTGAATTTATAGAAATTACACAATTCCATTATTATTACAATGATAACATTAAAAGCTTATCCATTTTTTTTAAATTATATATAAACAATCAGAAAAAAAAGTCATCAAACACTTTTTATGTTGCACAGAATCACCAGAATCCTTCATTCTTCCAAGTGTGCTACAGGTTCCACAATCCTCTGGAGGGACTTGGCTCTCAGCCCTACGCTTCACACATGCTTGACTGGGTGTTAATCTGGTCTAAGGCTTTACCTGAGCCAGTTGGGCCTCATAGTTCTGTCGCCGTAAGACACAACAGAGAAATGGCATTTGACAAAAACCTCCCCAACTGTGGCTCTGTTTGTGCCGCAGTGGTGAATTCACAGCCTCTTTGTGTGAGGTCTGTGAGCAAAGCCTGGAGCATGACCAACGGAAAGCGGCTGGCCAGGATAATTGTAATGCCATCATCATGTATTTCTGAGGACAGTGTACGGACATGCTGTTCCTATTCTTACAATTTCAACAGTTCGCACATCCTCCGTTTTAGATAATTTTGTACAATAAACTAAGATCATCTACAAGAGATATTTGGTAAAGAGCTGGTAGATTTTATTGGACAAGAAAGAAGTATAAATTGCAGGTGAAGACTATAGAGGATAGTCAGTGAAATCTCACAACATTGGGGCCATCAAAGAGCCTGTACATATGCTAACTGTTCACTAACTGTTGAGCACATTGTAATAATATATCATCATTCATTCACTTTCACTCCCCACACCAGATAGGTTGACTGACAGACGTGCCACCAGCAATCACGCATGCACGCACCATTGAACCGCCAGCATTATATAAACCCATGTATACTTTGCATACATGAGATTATTTTGGCAAATGCTCTGCTCTTAATACATCACAGAGGTAACACTAATCAACAACAAATCTTTATTGTTGCAACTAGAAATAACTGTTTATAAATGCACAATGTAAGTATGCTCATGTTTAATAATAGTGTAGCCTGTCTGAAAGTAGACTGTGTTTTACAGTGGTAATCAGATAGTATCATTGAGTGCAGAGCAGCCATGCAGAGAAATAAGACAAAGTTCTCCCCAGAAGCACACGTCCTTCACCTCAAACAAGACACTTTGAACACACAGACACTGTGTGTTCAATAATAGTCTGAGCATGACAGAGGACAGCAAGCCTTGAGCTACACTACCAGTCAAAAGTCTGAAAAGTTTTGACTGTATCAATATAATTCCTTTCCTTATCATATGTTTGATGTCTTTTGTAGAAAATAGTAAACATAAAGAAAAAAATACAGTGAAAAAGGTCTGTCTAAACATTTGACTGGTAGTGTATAACTCAGTAGAAAAAGCATTTTAATAATGAGCACGGCTTGATTATCCCACTGCAGAGTGAACACCATTTACACATAGACAATATTTACATGTTGTAATTTGTAGGCAACATTAATATTACACACAATTGCAGTTCAGTTGACTAAAAATACAACAATGGTCAAAAATGTGCAGAGGATCAGGCAAGGCAGGATGCAGTCACAAAAACACACACAAAGCTACACATGTTTGCACCATATGCAAGAATGTGATAAGAAATGTAGGATGATTCATCTGCTCTTGGAAGTCTCCCTCACATGTTTATGCTCTTCCTCTCAAAGCCTCACTGGCTTTCTCGCGGCCTCAGACTCACACAGAATGAAAGACATAAATGTTTTTTTTAATATGTTAATAATGCTGTATTTAATGGCATGAGCAATGTGAGGGAGCTAATGCCCATTGAGGTTAAGGTTAAGGAAAACTTTATTGCAAAATTGATTGCAAAATTTAAATTTGTCCTTTGCATTTGACCCGGTGTGTGTTGTTTTTATCAATTTTGCATGACTTTCAGCCCATTCCACTACTCTTCTTCAATAAACAAGCATGCCATAATCTCTGACACTGGCCTGCTTTCAATGGACTGCATTCTACAGTATAATAGTATGCACTGATACCCACTAAGGCACGTACGGCTAAACACATGTGTTCCCACTTAGTGAGAAGATGAGCATGACTATAACTTTGCTCAGTCAGTAGCATAAATATACTTTCAAATCCATTGTAAATGCACAGAAGATCTCACACATCATTTCACTCTTAAATCTAAATATACTGAGCTGTAAATGAGATGATCCACCTAACAGTTTTGGCCCACAAAGTGAAACACCATTTAGACAAATTAGTACCACCATGTTTCTGCACACATTCACAAAACATGCACAAGGGAGTGGGATGGGTTTTTAATTTGTCCCATGGAGAGAACACATCAGTGTCTGCACATTAAGGACAGAGGCGCAAATAATCTACAGATGAGGCTAGTTTCCTAACTAAAGGACGGTGACTGCTCAGCTTGTGAGGGGGGATAAGGCAGATATATCCTATATCAACTAAGGAACCCAAAATAATAGGGCTTCAGATGCTGGTACTTACTTAACAAATTTGATGTCAACAAAATCTTTTGTTTTGACCAACAATACAGTTTCAACAAAGATGTTATAGGTATTGTAATATTTTCTCATATTCTACTAAATAGACACAAACAGTCTGGTTGAAAAAGTGTTAGTGCTGCAGACCAATCTCCAAGGAAACTATTCTATTGCAGTGATCGTCATGCTCCAGTTTCTTACATGAGTTTAACATGCTCGTTCATAGACATAAGTCAAGATCGCTACCACCAGTCACACTCGGGACTGGAAAAAGACAAATTTCTATTTTCTTTTTCATCTAACCATGTAATTTTAGATGATGTTGGAACTGGAGGAGAAAATTGTCTGATGGAAAAATGGTAGAGAAATATTCTACATGGTGGACTTCCTCTGCACTGACATTCTGTAGAGTTGATTGGACCTTAGACAGCAAACAGCACACTAGTCACATAAACATTAACTATGTACTTAATCTCTAAGTATTTTTACTTTTAATATACCCCATTTAGCAGTACAATCCAAATACACTATAACCTCTATATTTACATGTAAACTTACAGTGTATTATGTCAATATGACATGCAGCATCAGACCCCACTCTGTAAGAGGCATTTCAGGATTTAGTGAGCAGCATCCTTTTGAGAGAGCCACACTTCTAAAATGTTCAGTCGTATCTTCAACACAGCACTGAGAGACAACAAGAGAAGAGAGACCATGCTGTACCAAAGAGTGCTTAGCAGAGGTACGATACTCTTGTCTACAAGAGTATCGTACCTCTGCTAACCAGGATAGTCCCACTTAGTTTTAGAATCTCATTCAGGAGAGTCCTGGTTCCAGAGGTAACCTATGTCTTTAGTGGTAGGGGAAACAGGAGTACCTGAGGAAACATAAGCGGGCAGAACATGCAAAACTCTACAGAAAGGTCCCACACCAGCCAAATGATTCTGAATGTTTAACAAGGATACATTAAAATTAAGATATTGCCTTTAATAAAATAATGGCTTACATAACAATAGTATTATTATTATTATTATTATTATTATTATTATTATTATTATTATTATTAAGTGCAATAGCACAAATAAGAGCAAGTTCCAAATAAGCAAATAAGAAGGCAAAACAATTATAACATGATGAAAACCTTTTTGTAAATTGTACATATCCTCCTTTAAAGAAAGGCCATATAGATCTGACATCAGCTATGTGCAGTGGCTTTGTCCATCATTGTCTTGTCCTCCAAGAATGCTGTGTGACTATAAACAGGAAACTCTATTAACACTAAGACAGAGTAAAGAGTAAATCCCCACAAGAGGCCTAATCAAGTGACTACTAAGGCATATATGTAACAGCCTGCGCTGTGAGCTCCAACTTACACACAGGCATGTCATTCAGCACACTCACTCACTCACTCACTCACTCACATCTCCTGTTCTGGCTTTACTCCCTCCACATCACACCTTTGTATATCTTATACAGCCAGAGAGGTCTTGTAGGACAAACCCAGATATAATAGCAGATCTACAGAGAAATCACATATGTTATGTAGCACAGGTGGCTCTGTTGAGTTTCACCATCAAAAAGCTCAATCAACATTACCTCCGCTCCTCTGACTTAAGCCAAAGCTGATTTTCTCTTGTTTTTGGAGCCACTGTGCCTTCTCTCCTCTACTCATTGAAAATAACAGCAATGAGTGATCACGGAAATCACCCTGCAAAGACCAGTCACCTTCAAAGACACCACACAGTGTGTCTGCCACTCCTGTTTTTTATGGTTGATTTCAGCAATTCACAAAAAGACGAGTAGTAATTCAAAGTTTGTGGCACTGTGAGACGTGGCTAAAGCTCGAGTAAACACTAAACTTCTGGTTTATCGTGAGCTTTTCTTGTAGTTATTTCACTTCTCTGGGCCTCTATGACACTTTTTAGTGTCTCTTTATGTAATGTATTGGGTTTGGCTCATGTTAGATGTATTATACACTGTAAATATAATATGTTTGATCTTTATACACAAATGCTATGCATCGATGAACAGGAAACAGATGTAAACAACAGACTAAGTTTGCATTTAAGCATTTCAGCTCATCATATGTGGAGTTAATATGATTAGCTGAGATTCACGAGTAGGACCACACCTCAACCGCCCTCTCCTCCTCACCAGCTCACCACAGCTCACCACAAACAACACCTCTAATTTCCCAGAAGCCATTTGTTGCTGCCTATCCCATCATCCCGGTTTGTCTTGGCTAACTCGACCCCTCCCTCCCACCCCCATCTCGTTTGTCTTTCAGTATAAGACATCTGCGAAGGGGGGTCCCGTTCCGGCTGGGCCAATTGATGATTGGGATGGAGCCCCCACCCTGACTCTCAACACAGCCATCACTGCCTCATTCGTCCAAACATCCATTATTCATTCATTAATCAATATCATCACATTATGTTGTTGGCGTGGTCCTTTCTAGTGAAAAGTCACATAATTGGAAATACAGTGGTTTATTACAAGACCAACTCAGTGTTTGTTTAGAAATTATAATTTTATGTTTATATCTGCATTTTTCCGTCTTGTTTTTGCCTGAGTCCATCTCTCTTGTCCAATCCTTTGAATGACTGGAGTCACACCCCTCTGGGAGCTAGTACCCCCCAGGGTGTGCTTTGGACCCCTCAAATGGGGCAGTGCAGTGGTTCACTTTAGACAGTGGATGGCAAATTGCCATGGATTCTGCATGGATGACTGAGGGATTCTACACACATCTTTAGACAGTGGAGACATTTGCACACTGTACCGATCCGCTCCAAAGTGAGCCAATGGAAACAAGGCTATAGTCTCAAATACTGCCCTGACATTATCAGAAGTTCCTATTCTGGCAACTAGCACCAGGTAATCAAATGAGAACATCTTCTGGCTTTGCAATAAAGTCACAAAACACAACTGGATTTATAAGTTACATGAAGACACACCAGGCTCAGATTGAACATCTTAAGTCATGTGCTTCAACTGTTTGCAATATTTTTGTATTTATAATTGTTAATAATCTGGGGAGCATTCCCATGCTCCCACAGCTCTACAATAAAGTTCCCATGTTTCTTATAATGTTTTTGATAAAAGGCTCCATGTTCTAAAAGCCCTGTTAAAACAAATTTAACTACAACCCTAAAACAAAACCTTAATCATTATCATACAAAAGAACATGCACCAAGGCAGGCTCAAGGCTCTAACTACATTTTTAAGTTCTAATTTATGGGAACATAGAGCGCTTTTTATTAAAGAAAATGGGAAATAGGCTGACCCCATAATCTCTATTGTACAAATTCAAAGACAAGAAAGTTTCCCATAGGCTTCATGAAAAGACTGTGGATAGACGCATCTCGCCATAGCCACAGCTATAGTGGCTGTCTTCCCCAGATGGCTTTACTTGTCAAACCTTAATTGTTGGATGGCTAAGTAATTCTATTATGTGCCTATTATAACACAAACCTCCCAGTGTCATTTATCTGATTGGGGCATCTGAAGCAGCAGAGTTGGGACGTACTGCATTTGTGGGCAGACAAATCTTACTTAATACTATTTAACCAGTAAGGAGTTGTATAAGTTCAAAGCAGCTGGTTAAACACTGTACTGAGTAACAGATTGTGGTGAATATTGCCATCGCAGAATGCTAAAGGGATAGTGAGTAAAACCAAGGAAAGCACTCTCACATTCTGAAACAATATGAAACATGCACCCAAATGACTTAATCAACTTAAGCAAGTATTTAGCAAGTACCAGCATTAAAAATGTAGGTTTTTAGGAGTGAAGCTCTGCATACAGTAGCCCTCAGGGATTAAAGCACTTTAAATGTGGTTACATTTATATAGAGCTTTTGCCATTGTGAATGTATAAGCATAGAAACAAATCCATGCAGATCCGGGCCGAAACAGTGCACTCTGTTCTGGGTCAAGGAGAATAAGCTGAGGCAGATAGGGAAAACGGGCAAACAAGGCTAAACTTTTAACGTTAAACAACACTGCTGAGTCAGGGGCAGATTAAAGTGTGCTCATGCTCAATTAGAAGCAGGATATCGGACACACACATGCCATGTGTTCATGCCTACATCCCACTCAGGATGAGAACAGGCCTCTCATCCAAATGCCACACAGGACACTTGGTGTGTTAAGACTTCAGAGACAAGGCACAGATATGTGAAACCCCACACTAATGGACAGCTGTGTGAAATGTAAAATGTGTATTTTATGTTCCCAGTCCAACTTATTACTATAGCAGTGTTTTGTTTTCTTTCTTGTCAAAGGTTGTGCTTGAGCTTAATGACTGAAAGAACTGTAAATCCACCATAATCCTCATGTATTAGCAAACTGACATTACCATCAGTGCAGAGACTATTCATTTAATATGTGCAGCTGTTCTTGTATCTTGTGTAGTCATTATCAAAGCTCATATTCATACTGTACATAAATCTTGAAAACTTGAATAAGTCTAGAGCAAAGCAATACAAAGAGTGCACCTTCGTGGACACTGAGACCCATGTGAATTGTATCTTATTAAAACACATTACCTCAACAATCCCCCTTTTCCCCAAACCCATTTAATTCAGCAGTGCTCTGAATTCCACATCTGCAATCTCTTCCTCTTCTCCCACTCTCCTACTCTTTATCGGGGCGCCCCCCTCCCCTCTCTCCCCCTCCCCCCCTTTACTCCCTCAGGTGGATAGTGTAATTGCAGTGGTTTAACCGGTGCTGTGTTTGATCTGCCGCTTATCCTCTGAAGCCTCTCGACCCTATAAGAGATGAAGGGAGGAACACATCTCATAAGAAACGTCTGTTTGTGTCTATGTGTGAAAGTGTGCTGATGTATTCTGCACTCATATAAGTGCAACTGGTTCAGATTTGAGGTAATTGAATTATTGGAGTGTTAGCTGTGGAACTGCGGGCTAAAACACACAAATCACATCAATCTACGGCCAATGCCTTCCCATTTAACCTCTATGTATTACATAGACATGGAGCCATTTTCTCTGCTGCCTTATCTGCTGCCTTTAGCAAGAGCTACAGAAAACTTGGTTGCAGTGCTCCAGTAATCCACACAGTGAAGATAATCTGAGGATATGCTATTGATCAGAGCTGTGGGAGTAACCATCTGTATCTCCTCCTTAATGTTGAACATACTGGGTAATGTATTTTAAAGGCAGTGCACTGGTTTTTCAAACAAAATATCGCAACCAGAATAAAAAACATGAAAAATTACAATTCAAATTTTTGCATTTCTGGTCAGCTGCCAGCAGGACATACCCATGAGTGATACTAAATGCAGCTGTGGATGTAGACATGGTATGGAAAATGTATGTAAATACTATCCATCCATTTTCTTCTGCTTATCCAGGGCCGGGTCACAGGGGCAGCAATCTAAACAGGGGCTCCCAGACTTCCTTCACCCCGGACACTTCCTCCAGCTCCTCCGGGGGACCCCAAGGTGTTCCCAGGCCAGCCATAGTCCAGACATAGTCCCTCCAGTGTATCCTGGGTCTTCTAGAAATTCTATCCATAAATACAATGAACAGAACCGGTGACAAAGGGCAGCCCTGGCAGAATCCAACATGCACCGCAAACAGGTCTGACTTACTGCTGGCAATGCGAACACAGCTCCTGCTCAGGTCATACAGGGACTAGACAGCCCTTATCAAAGGGTCTCGAACCCCATACTCTCGGAGCACTCCCCATATAACACCACGAGGGACATGGTCGAATGCCTTCTCCAGATCCACAAAGCACATGTGGACTGGTTGGGCAAACTCCCATGAACCCTCGAGCACCCGATAGAGAGTATAGAGCTGGTCCAGGGGCGAAAACCACACTGCTCCTCCTGAATCTGAGGTTCGACCATTGGTCGGATTCTCCTCTCCAGTATCCTGGAATAGACCTTACCAGGGAGGCTGAGGAGTGTGATTCCCCAGTAATTGGAACACACCCACTGGTCCCCCTTCTTAAACAGAAGGACCAACACTCCAGTCTGCCAGTCCTGAGGTACTGTCCCTGACCGCCACGCGATGTTGCAGAGACACGTATGTAAATACATAGAAAACAAATGTCTTGAGTGGATGAGATTTCAGGCTAATCATAAGATATTGTTTATCTCTTACAACAACAACAACACAGTAATTGCTTCATTTGTGCACATGTCAGCAGAGGGAGTTCATCCACTGGGTACCACTCATTACCACTAACACAACAACATAACACACATATTACTGCAGCACAGGAGTCCCTACAGCTGTGCAATAGGAATGCATGCTGCCAGTCAGTTTGAGCTCCACAATTCCACATACACTCCTTGGGTATCATTTAACTTGGTTTCTATCATTTAACCACAGGGGTAACTAGATACTGTATAGAAAATGGAGTATGCCCTAGCATTGTGGAATCACAAGGCAAAAATAAAGGTGGATCTGATTTTAAGACGAGAATCATAATGCATTCATCTAAAACTCGGTCCCTCTACCTCTATGAGCGAATGGCAATAGTGTGGGGCATTTTAATGTGGGTAGGGATATATTCTGTATGACAAGAACAAGGGATGCTGTATTAAGAACAGACAGGGCACAGAGTAAAAGGGATTAGACACTGAATCCTGTCTGACACAGATGGAAGGGAGAACAAAGCCAAGAGCCAAGAGAAGTGAGGACTTTGAGCAGTGATAAGGACACCTCAGGTGAGACCTACTCACTACTACACAATACTGGGTACTACAGTTCAATACACACACAAGGACCACAAATATGCTCCCACAGGACAACACTTATTATTGATGCAGTGTTTTATGTTTTACACTGGGCCAGTAAATACACATTTTATGTGTGCATGTCTATATGTTTTGAGTTACAGAATAAATATGTTCTAACAAACGATGGTCAAAGAAAGGTCTTTTTGTCATGGAGACAATTCTGTGAAATGTTCAAACATCTTTATTTTATAACACTGCCCATGGATGCGTTATACTGTTCCACTGCAGTCTGGGAGAAACAGCTTAAATTACTACATTTTGAGATGAAGGGAACATTTTTTATGTTGTACAATATGCATTTATTTTTACATGTATTTAACATGGAAGTACTTTCAGTTTCCCTAGGTCTTTTGGGGGAGGGGAATAATCACACATTCTTGTTTCAAACTAAACCAGGAAGCATGTTCAGCCTAAATGGTGCTCTGCTGTTACAGTTTGGGGGTAATGGCAGTGTAATCCATCTGTCATTTCTGTTGACGCAAATTGTCTCCATTTTGTGTTTGCTGTAAACAAACCCAAAGTGTGATATCTTCACAGTCTGGTGGCTTTTTTAAATGTTGGAAGTTAAATGTGTGACAGCCTCTGCAAGCAGACACTGAGGACAACAGTACCCAACAGAACACACACTTTTACTGTTAGATGTTAAATTCAAACCCATGTGTAAGATAAAAGAATTTTGAAACAACTTGGATTTTAAAGGTAAAGTGTAATGGTGATACATGATATTGTGCTGTCTCACATTAATAATGCACCCTGCTTAACACAAAAAACATGAAGTTAAAAGGCAGAAATTCTAAATGAAAACAACCCAAATTAATACAATAAAATAGTACATTAACCTGTTAAGCCCTAAGTCCTTGTTTGGTCAAATCCTCGGGAAAGGAAAAGTACATATAAATTGAGGATTTTCTCAGTCTGTACATGGCCAACATGGATAATTTAATACTTTGTGCTTTCTGTCTTTCTGTCTGGTGTTAAATAATGACATTATATAACACCAGACAAGTTCACTAGTCTCAAACACAACCCTTTCAATTCCACCTGACAAAAATATAAAATCAAAACTGAAAATTGCCTTTTAAACTTTGGATGTACCTTCTGGGACACCAAGGAATTGTAAAAACAACATGAGATCATCACTTGCGCAAAATTTGTTGCAGATAAAACAAAATATGTACATCTAACACTTATAAATACGTTTCGCAGCTCATCCAAGCTGCTTCTTCAGTTCTGGTCAGACGCTGGTGGACACTGCCTGAAGGGAGGAGCTAACTACAATGAAATTACTGTGAGACTACCACACCTATTTGTTTACAGTTTCTGTAACAAATAAGTGAACAGCCTACTCAGTGACTCCGCAACCTACAAATTACTAAAACAAGACCCCACCAATGTGTACAAAAAGAAGATAATAAATTACTTGCAGAAGCTGGAGAAGGAAGAAGTCATTGATCGACAGCTGTATTATAGACTGTATCCTGGTGATTCCATCCCTTGCATCTATGGCCTCCCAAAGATTCACAAATAGGGAGTACCACTCAGACCCATTGTATGTAGCACAGACTCCATCACGTACAATGTGGCCAAACAACTAAAAACCATCCTGGCTCCTCAGGTGGGTAACACGGAGCACCACATTGAGAACACAGCCAAATTTGTGAACAAAGTCAAGCATCTCCAGTTTGACCTGGATGAGACAATGGTTTCCTTTGATGTGACCTCTCTTTTCACTTGTATCCCTACATCGGTAGCGGTGGAGGCAGCAAGAAGGAGACTACTGCAGGATACCAAGCTAGAAGAGAGAACCAAACTTTCACCCGACCAAATCTGCCAACTGCTGGAAATTTGTTTAAATACCACCTATTTCCAGTTCAGAGGAAACTGAACTCTGTTCAAACAATTTGAACAGAGTGCCCTGGCCTCTTATCCAGGCACTCCACCCACATTGGTATCGTTCTGTTAATGATAATTTTTCAAATATAAAAATTCAAGATTTGGAACCTTTTACTGCACATATCAGTTCTGTAGATCCGAACATCAAATTCACTTGTGAAGATGCCAAGGACAACACATTGGCCTTCTTAGACTGTGCAGTAACGATAGGAGAAGACCAGCGACTCCAGGTAGAGGTCTTCGAGGAAGCCCACACACGCTGACCAATACCTGCTTTTTGATTCACACCACCCACTGTAACACAAACTTGGAGTTATTCGGACATTACAACACAGGGCCCAAGTGGTTCCTACAAGCACAAAGGGAAAGGAGAAAGAAGAACAACATGTGCAGAAAGCCCTCTCTGTTTGTGGATATCCTAAATGGGCTTTCAATAAAACGAAGAGAGCCAAGAAACAGGACAACAGAGAATCAGAACCCAGGAGGAAGGGTGTAACTATTCCTTACCTGGCTGGTGTTTCTGAAAAACTACAGAGGATTTTCAGACAACATGAAATCCCAGTCTATTTCAAACCCACATACACTTTAAGACAGATACTGGTCCACCTAAAGTACAAAACACTGAGTCACAAACAAAGTAATGTGGTCTACTCCATTCAGCGTAGTGAAGACTGCAGCGAGCGCTACATTAGAGAAACAAAACAGTCACTTCACAAGAGGATGTACCAACACAGACGAGAGCCAGAGTGGACCTCAGTCTGCCGTACATCTCCACCTAAAAGCCACGGGCCACTCCTTTGAGGACAGTGAGGTTCAGATCTTGGCCAGAGAAAAGAACTGGTATGAGAGGGGAGTTAAAGAGGCTATTTTTGCCAAGAAAGAGAATCCTTCCTTGAACAGAAATGGAGGTCTCAGACATCATTTGTCTCCCATCTATAACTCTATCCTCAAACCTAAATCAAAACAAACAGGGAAAACAATAGGACTAGCCAGGTCAGGTCCAGAGGTGTGAAAACACCCATTATGGCCCTGAAGGGTTATGCTAACAACACCACAGTCCCACTGCATATTGAATAGGCCCACCCAACTAACAGAAACTGTAAACAAATAGGTGTGGTAGTTTCATTGTAATTAGCTCCTCCCTTCAGGCAGATATAAGGCAGTGTCCACCAGCGTCTGACCAGAACTGAAGAAGCAGCTTGGATGAGCTGCGAAACGACCAAATAAACTTTTGTCCAGTTGACAAATTGATTTTCTCCTTTTGCCATACAGCTTATACTGTTTTTAGTAGGAAAAAGTCCAGGTATCCTGTGCCCATGTGTCTCACCCATGTGCCAATTGGCATCATCAGATTTTGTCAGAATAAATTAATTAATGTCACAATTTGACCCATAATAAAGCTAGGTTTGAATGCTGTAAATACATTAAATAATAATAATAATAATAATAATAATAATAATAATAATAATAATGCATCTGTGCATGCATGTTTGTGTGCATGTGTGTGTGTGTATGCGGGTGTGTTTTGTTTGTGATAGGCCTAGGGAATGTGCAATTGGAAGGAAAAAAAAACATAACTCAAGACTGTGAAGTGCTTGTATGTATAAAGTGACTTAATGGTCCCCTGATGGTGTATGGCTTGAGGTTTTCTTCATTCTCTTAATTATTTCCGTTCAATAGCGGATGTTGATTGCCTGGGCTCAGTGTTGTTGATGTCTTTTCACGTTAAAGCATGTGACCCCCGTCCCAGGACACATTTCTCCCATGGCAATAAAGGAGGCAATAAAGGATAACCTTATCTGTGTTCTGTTTTTTTCCCTACTGATTCAGTTAATCTATAAGACAATCTTCAAACTCTAGGTGACAGATGTCCTACTGCTGAATTTTCTTGTCTCTTTGATATTACTCCTTAAGCAAAGCACCAATCATTATTACAGTGAAGTACATCAGTGAAAATTAACATGTTTCCTAAAGAGAAAGTTGAGCATGCAGGAGATTTCATAGACCTCTCTAGAGTTGGCAGCACTCTCTTCCACAAAAATATACTTATTCTAAAATTAACACAATGATCTATTCAGAAAGCCAATTTTAACTCAATTAAAGCTCCTCTCCCTGTCGGTCATGCCTTTGTTACAGTAATTGTGAGTCTGTACTTCTCAGACTAGGAGTTCTTTGAACACGAATCACGCTGGAACTCAAACCTTGAGCAGAGTGGGAAGAACATTTTAAATCAACCACACAAGGGAAGGAGAAACCATGATAGAAGAGCAGGTATAGGAGAGGGCTGGAGTGCCTTCAGCGACTGGTGCCAAATTCACATTAAACAGGAAATGGGGAGCACACTCGGGCACACTCTCTTAACAGGGAAGTGAGACGAAGCAAATGGTTGTGGTAATGAATTTGTGAGTTCCAGCCTGGGCTCCTATGATGGTAATGAGCTTATTTTGGCGCGCACTCAAAGAGGAGCAGTAACTTAACGCATTCTTCCCAGCGAACATCTCACCACAAACTTGGGCCTCTTCAGAGAGTTAAGCCACAAAGAAGCGACTGCTGCTGCTGCTGAAAAAGACTCACTCCTCGTCCATCTCATCTGTTTCATGTCACTGGTGTAAAACTATTAGTGAGAGGCCCGACTCAACAAGACCACAGCAGCAGCAGTTAGCCCGCGCCAGCAGCACTTGTTGCAAATGAGACAAATGTAACTCTGAAAACAACACAGCTAGACACAGCAATTCATTAGAGCACAATGAAAAACAATTAGGAGCAGCTGCTGAGCATAAACAGACACAGCCACACTTTAATGAGAGTTTGTGTTTAAACACAAGAGAGACAACTAAAAAAAATATGTGTCAGATATATCACACAGGATTGACCTGTGTGATAATACCAGAATAGTTACCATCAAAATGTTAAATATTAAATAATGTGCATTATTTAATATTTCATTGTTAGTGTGTGATTTTTGGCTGCAGACACATGAAATTAATGTGCACATAGTTTTCTTAGCAAACTTTGAAGTAATCACCAACATCTCAAAAGCCTGCATTGCACAAGTCTTCCCTTGAATACCACTTTTATTATTGGCTTTACCTCTATGTTTTCTGTTTCATGTTTAAATGGAAACTAACTGTATGTGTTTGATAAGAAAAACAGCTTAAATATGAAATGTTGTACAGTGCCTATTATGATCCATTATTGACAATCAGAAGTCATTATATGCACTTTTTAGAGTAAATGAGTATTATTGTGGGAAATGCTCCTGCATCTTGCAGACCTGCCCAACTGTCAGAAATAAGTAGAGAGCAGAGCGGATGAATGGCATAGAAGAGGGAGAAGGAGGGAGTGTATAACAGAAAGAAAAGTGCAGCCATGTGCCATGAAAAATTCACAAACATGTTACAAAATACATAAAAGACTGTTTATTACTTTTTTTTTCTAATGCGTACCAAACATATGGACTTCCTTTATTGTGAACTCACTTCTCAGTGAAACAGTGGCAATGGGTCAGTGGTTAGCGACCTCGTCCACCAACCCAGAGGTTGGTGGTTTGAACATTTCTGTTGTGTCCTTGGGAAAGACACTTCCACCTCACCTTACCTGGTTGAATGAGGTGTGTGTGAGTATTGATGGTGGTCAGAGGATCAGATGGTACAGATCAGCAGATTCTGACTCTACCCCAGTGGCTACAAAACTAACTTAAACTTGCCACCACCAGGTAACAAAGCATTATTATTAACAGTGCTGTAGTTATCCATCAAAACACCAGACAATAAAAACCCACAGACAAACAGATAGTGTGTTAGCCATCCCAGACACATCCTCTGACCTCACATTCACATTTTTATAGCATCTTAGTTATGAAAATGCCATGCCTCTCTGCAGGGTTTCTTACAATTGATTATTAGGCTGATCACATGATTAATGCTCAGTTTGTCTCAATAATGTTTGGCAGAGGCTAAAACTGAAATTGAAATGAAATACTTAAACAGAAATATCAATATCAATATTTCGTGTGAAAGGCAGACATCTGCCATGGATCAACTCTACTTTGCTCAATTTCTATAGAAAAAGGGATCATGCTTGGGCTAAATATCACTCCTCAAATGACCCTTCTGACTGGGAAACAAATGAAGCTCTCTGGAATTACTGCATGACACAAGGAATGCCAAATGTAACTATTACACGGAGGGCTTTGCTCAGAATCTGAATAATCTAAAAAGATTCTGGGCTCAACTTGATCAAGTTCTCATTAAATCCAAAAGTAAGCTGACAAATCACATAGTTATAAATAATGAAACTATTTCTGATCCTTTAAAGATTTTCCAAGCATTTAATGAACATTTCTCTTCAATTAGTAGCACTATGAATTTAAATCCCTATACTGTGTACAAGGGCCCAGCTCATGATTTTGTCTCTGGTCCCTTTTTCTCCTTTTCAAAAATATCAATAGAGGTCTATCATGCAATATTAGAACTAGACTAACTGCAGTGCTGGTCCTGATGGTCTAGAGGCAAAATTTCTCAAAATGGCAGTACATGTTTTAATGTTTCCTTTAGCAGATCAAACAAACAACACATGCATTTTCTTCCATCTGGAAAACAGCCAGAGTTACTCCTCTTTTTACAGGAGGAGATCCTACTGATATGAGTAACTATCAACCAATTTCTATTATTTGTGCAGTCGCTAAAATATTTGAAAAAACTATTTTCCATCAGTTATATAACTATTTAAATGAATTTAACATCCTATCCCCTTTTCAATCTGGCTTTTGCTCTGGTTTTTCCACCACAATTGCACTGCTAAAATTTACTAATGATGTATTCTCTTCTTTTGATCATAATCAGTACGTGGGTTCCATATTTCTTGATCTGTCCAAAGCTTTCGATCTAGTTGATCATTATTTGCTCCTAGACAAACTTTATACAGTAGGTCTTGACACTTATGCCATTTTGTGGTTTAATTCATACTTTCATAATAGACGTCAATTTGTTGTTTCACATGGTGCTCAGTCAGACAAATGCATAATGGATAAAGGTGTGCCACAAGGCTCCACCCTTGGCCCACTTTTATTTTCCAATTTTTGTCAGTCTTCCACAAGTAATTTTAAACTGTTCAATAAATATATATGCTGATGATACTATATTTTATACCTCTAGTTCAGATCTTTCCTTGCTTCAAAAGCAGTGACAGCTTGATTTTAATAAAATTCCAAACTGGCTTTATAACAATCGATTAATTTTAAATATAAAAAATCTTGTTTACTTTTTGGAACTCACCATAAGCTAATCTATTACCCTGACCTTCACATTCAGTTCAGTGATGGGTCCAGGATGATTTAAACTGAATCTATTAAATATTTTGATCTTTGGCTGGACCCGAAACTTAACTTCAAACCTCATATTGATTACGTCATCAAAAGAACATATGCTACATTAAGTCATTTTAAGTGTGTCTTTTTTATTTTTATTTTTCAGTTTGTTCTATTATTATTTTCCATTTGTTTATATCATTGTTATATAAAGTATACTTTTTTTTTTTCTAAATCAGGTACTGTTGCAGGAGTTATTATTTCTTTTTAGAGGTGTGAGATGGAGAACTTGTGAAGAATGTTGTTGAAATAAAGTAAATTAAAATGACTTTCTGTTGAGGAGAGCCCCAAGGATTTACCCAGTGGCATACAGTATAAATCATTACCGTTTGTAGAGTCTCATATAGTTGAGACAACTCTGTACCAATATAAACCATACACTGTTAATGAGTGTGGGCTGCACTGAAAGCTCTGAGTTTTTAGTCTTTTCACTAACTGGGTTTTAAGTCATAAAACCCATGTTCTTTTATTATACTGTTTAAAATAAATATACCTGTATGGATATTGGTACTTTCATTTTTCATGTATTATTATTAATATATAATTATATAATGGTCACCATTGTAAATCCTTATTACAACTATACTTATGTGCCACTTTTGAGTCGTTGAATATTGATTTAGGTACATAAAGATCAGTTAATGTGTTGTCTATATTGTGCTCTGAAATATGTTTAGAATTTGAGTTTAAATCAACAGGCATAGGTCCATCGTGTTTTCCTATCTATAGGTTTGCTAACTGTAAAGAACCATTGGCCAGTTTTTTTACAGCTCCAAACCTTATAATTATGGTAGAAACATGCTAGTACCAATTAGACAACCAACTGACACCATAATGGTGTCGGCACCACAGCGTGGGTGATATTTTAATATAAATGAAGGAGAGGGGAGTGGAAATGTCACAAAAATAAAACTTACATAAACATTTAACCCCTGTTTTAAATAACATGATTTTCTAGAATTTTTTTTAACTAGTATTTTATTAGGAAGAAATGTTAAGCTGGGCATGCTGTGTGGTGCTGTCCATAGTGCTGAAGTTTTTAAACTTGTATCATTCATGCATTGTCAGAGACATTGGTACATTTTAATGCTACATTATATATACATATATACATACAAGTTATTATTCTCGAATTTGGGGTTGTCTCTACATTAGCATAGCCAAACATGTGGGATATGTTAAGTTGTTTTCCAAAATTTTAAAATGTTTGCCATCTTCAAGGGCCTCGATCCAGCACTGCAACTTTTCTTCTTGGCGGCCTTTTCCTTGCCATATGTTTCACAGCATTTCAATGATTTCCTCTGTCTGAGGCAGGGACTCTCTCAAGAGAGAAAAGAGAAGTAATCGCACATGGTAAATGTGCAAATGTACTTCCAATCGGGGTGTTTACATAGATGTGCACATGGCACTGAAACTAAGGGATTTGTTTTTGGTCACTTAGCTCAATTGGATGCACAGTAACATGAACATTAATAGATTAAAGGAAACAAATCTACTGCATGCAACTATAAATTTTTAATATTTTTATTTGATTTTGTCAAACAAGCTTCAGTAGACTTGCCTCAGCAGTGACTACATTCTTTTACAGCAGACAGGTGTTCCCCCAATCTATCAAATCCAAACATGTTATCCTTAAAGTTAGACCTAATTTCCTTGTTTCTAGTACACACACACACGCACACGCACACGCACACACACACACACACACACACACACACACACACACACACACACACACTTTACTCCAACAAAAGTATCAACCATGCCCTTGAATGCTGAGTCCTAGAAATAGAGAAGTCAAATCCGACAGCAGACAGCCTGGAGGCAGGGAACAGGAAAAACGACCAACTTTAACTGTCTATTTGAGCCTTCACTGGCCCATTATGTGGAGGAGAGTTCACCTGCACGGGCCTCACACACACAGGAATAAGGAGAGATGGACAAACTGGGTCTGGAGATGGATCTGTGTACAGCCTGGTACCTGGGAATAGGATTCATTTAGGCCACATTTTTTCAATGTCATGCTTAACCTTCACTGTCTTTTTATTGTTAATATTAAAATATGAAAATATAATATTAAAAATGAATAACCAGTAGGGAGAGTATCTGAAAAAAAAAAAAAAGTTCTTTCACAATAATATTCTACTAAAATGAAATCATTGAAGTTGTGAATAACAAGGGGCAGAACTGAGTAATACAGTGAAAATATGTGAATACTTTTACTTCCTTTTAGTAGAGAAAAAAGAAAGAAAATACTTTTTCTATGTTTTTCACGGCAATAGAAAACATCCAAAATGAAAAAAAATCTTTAGTGTTATTTTATTTTTTTGGCTCTAAAATTACACAGTGGAGCTTTAACTGTATTAAACTTTAACTGTATTAACTGTACTTTTTATTTTTCCATTATTTGTTTAGTGAAAGACAGAGTGTTGGACCCATTGTGAGCATGAAGGCAGGAGCATGACTTTCACTTAAGACAGAGACAGCAACATGTTTATTACAGATTGTTCTCACTGAGGCTGAGGTGCTGCTTAAACAAATGGTAGTTGTGTTAATATAATTGCGTGTAAGGGGGTTGTAATAATAATAATGTAGATCTTTGTGCTGTGACAAATACATATAGGCACTGTTGTGTGTGGACCCTCTGACATAGGGTGACCAGATGAGATTGGCTGAAATTCGGGACAGTGTTAGTTGAAATTCGGGATGGGGGTGGGGTGGAGGGGTTTTATGTTCATAGGGTTCTATAGTCCGCACTCACACCTGCACAATGAAACCGGACCACGACCCGATGACGTGTGATGGTGCTGTTTGTTTACATGTCGCGCAGCAGAGCTATCGCTTTTAGCGGAGAATATAAGTCCAGCGGCATGAAATATCCATTAAATACGCACTCCTCCGTGAGTTTATGGATATAATAACAGCACGAAGCAGTGAGGATGATACGGTTGACCGTTGACCACCAAACATTATTAACTACGTTAACAAAATTTAATATAATAATAATAATAATAATAATAATAATAATAATAATAATAATTTGGATAAAATCATACTTGTCAAACTGAACCCATTGTGTGTCCATCAGCGGTATCAAATCCCCATGTCTCGATTGTCAGTACCACAAGGCTCCATACTTGGACCTATTTTATTTTCATTATATATTAATGATTTGCCAAATGTTTGTACAGACCTTAATATTGTGTTGTATGCAGATGATGCCGTCATTTTTACAAAAGCAAAGTCTGTCAAAGAAGCCTCAGAGAAGTTAATATCAGCAATAACCTGTGTAGATAAGTGGCTGACCAAGTCAAGTCTCCTACTGAACACTAAAAAAACTGCATGCTATTTTCAAAATGTCCATCAAAGTCTTGTTTAAATGTGTTGCTGAGGGGAGAGGGGCTCCAGTTTGTAGATGAATTAAAATATCTTGGTGTTACCTTGGACTCCACATTAACTTTTAAAAAACATGAAAAAAAAAAGTCAAAAAGTCATAACTTCAGGTAAATTACATTGTCATTGCAGCTTAAATGTTTCTCCACAGCATGATTTTTCCTCACATTGAATACTGCATTACTAACTGGTCACTGACAAGCAACCTTAAAAGCAATAGAATCACTTTTTAAAAAAGCTTTAAAAATATTTAACAGAAAATCTTTATCTTTTCATCATTGTCTTATACTTCAGAAATATAATATCTTAAGTTTTGAAAATTTTAGAAAATTTAAACTAACCTGCTCAGTATATCAGGTCTTAAATGGATTCGCTCCACCACCTTTGGGTGAGCTCATTATGACCAAATTCAGTACTAGTGGTAGGGTAACAAGAGCCTCTACCAGAGGCGACTGTGTAACACCTTATAGATTTGGGGACTGACCTGAATTTTTCGGGACGTCTGGTCACCCTACTCTGACTGTGTGTGGTCTTCTCTCACACTCTGGGACACTGATTGTAGCCTGTGTCTTAAGTCTTTGCACAGTTTCTTTGTCAAATACCTGTCAATGATAGTGAAACCCATTTTCATAACCCATTTCATAACACTTTTCACAACTTTGGGTCAGTTTTCTGCATTATCTTTAACAGGAATTAGGCTATAACTTATATGTTATAATTTATATATCTGAAGCACACAAGCTCAATATCAGTCTAACAAGTCTTCAAGTCAGTCTTTGTGTTGCTGGCAGCTTTGGGTTTAATTGTTTTTGTCTGTCTACCATGAACATTTCTAAGACACTGCAGTATTTATGTTACAGAGCATGTTTATTATCCAAGCTTTTAAGCCTAACAAATTTGTCAACATCACTTGGTCATATATTATAAGAGGATATTCAGAATCTACTCAAATTCAGTGACATTCAAAGTTTAGCTGCTCAGAAACACCAGATAAATATTCAGTCCTCCAAAGTAAGACTTCATGGATAAGAGACTGTTTTGCATCAGAGAATGTCACATGATGATTAAATGGTCATTTGTTGACCTGACAAAGTCATCAATCACAAAAAGAGATGCATGTCTTATCTAAGTATTAAAGTGCATGTGAGAACAGAGCAGATGGAAAACTCCACTGGGCACAATGGAATTTCCACTCATTTAAGTGTTATGTACCTTTTCCTTTCAAGTTTACCTTGACAAAGAAGCAAACTCAGTTATTTAATTATTAACTATATCACAGTTCAGACTTACAAGGTATTTTCCCATTTTTAGAGTTCCTTATGTTATATTTTATTTTATAATTGAAACAGATTAATTTAGGTTAGCTGTTGTTGTGTCAGATATTAGAAATACATAATGTGTCAAAGGCCAAAGGTTTTCAACAAGTATTCCAAACATCCTTATAAAGAAAAGCTCACATTGTCTATTTTAATGCAGTTCTCTAGAGCAAATGAGGACTGACTGCTAAAATAGGAACAAGACAAATGTTAGCAAAGCTGAGCAGATGGTGCATGAGATAAAAGCTTGTAATTAATGATAGTTTCTCGATGGCAATTAAGGAAAATTAAATCATCTTGATGAAAAAATATGTCATCTTTTAATGTTATTGAGAAAGTATTTCAATGACAACATAAATATATGCGCCACCACTAAGAATTCTGCTTTGTAACATGGTCTTTCATGGCCAATGTAATACTATATTTACTGTAGTGTGAATCACTTTTATTCATAGTTTTAAAGCTCTGCTATTGTTGATATTAAATATTTTGCATGGGGGGTGAGATTCCATAGCCATAAATAAAATCCCCAAGTTTCTGAAAAATGACACAGCTTTGTCTGTATTATAGTATTCAATGGGAGGACTCAATGTGGTCAAGACAGGGACAGTTGAGCTTATCTCCTCATTGCCTCTAACCATGTTTTTTAAGTTCACATATATATTAATGGTGCCTCAAAATATGACATTTAATCACACTCAGTATCTCTTCTTAACCCATAGAAAGGGTGTGAGTTAGATATTCTGCCTGCTTCACAAAAAGGAGGTTACCTGATTTTCCCTAAAAGTGTATCTTGAGTTCTCAGAATCCTCTCCAAATGGCAGTGGTTCAGTTGAAAAAGCATAGTACACAGTGGTCTGTGATCGTCCAAACCTATAGCACACTTAACTCTGTGTGTGGGTGGATAATAGCCTGTATATTTTCTTGGTGTGGGACACAGCAGGGTAGTGTACACCAACATGCTGTGTGGACATTAATAAAATGTGTGAAAATGTTTACTGTTGGAAGGTTCAGACACTTTGTGGCTTTTGTGTAATTGCTAGAGCAAAGTCCTTCTGATAACATATCCTGATTTTAATCAGGAAAAGTCTGATCAACGTACCCACAGTTATTACAGGGCAATACATGGAGAGAGAATGTATGGACAAACAGCAACCCTAACATTAATCCAAAAAGACACATTCTGGAACGTTCACATATGTTGAGTTTTCATACAGCTGCATAAGTGCTGTTTTTTGTTTTGCATGTTTATGACAGGGAAAAAATAATAAATACTGAGACAAGAGCCTTGACATTCAGCTTCACCAAGCTACTTTGAGTGACTTGTACTTGATAATAATCAAAACATCCAATAAGCAGGTATTATTTGAACTTCATCTTCCATAATGGAGGTTATAGACCATTTCACGTTTGCTGTCCAATCAAATAAAGAGGTTAGAGGAGCACTTTTATTATTATTATTATTATTATTATTAATAATAATATTAATAATAATAATAATAATAATAATAATAATAATAATAATAATAATAATATCACTTTCTTTTAAGTGCAAATGCCCATTTTACAATGACAACAGTGCATCTTTTATTCCTAAAGCCTCCACAGCTATCATACAATGGAGACACTGTCTGTCATTAGAAAATAGTTATTCATATTTGAAATAAATGACACCTATATTAAATAATAGGCTCGCTAACTGTGCATACATGTATTAAATTCATAAGGACTTCCATGCAAACAAGAACTACCGTTGAGTCTTAGCTGCATTTGTGATCTGGCTGCTTGCACTTGCCACCTCCCAGTTCTTCTCGTTGTTCATCTGAATCAGCCCACAGGGTCAAGGGACTGCGGTTTTTCAGATGCATCAAGGAAAAGCACCATCTATGCTGTGTTTTAACACACACTCCCACTCTCTGACCTGCTGGAGTTATTATTCTCTAACAAAGTGTGGACACCAGCATATGACTAGCATCTGCATAATACTAGACAAACAGCAACATCAGCAAAGCCAGAGTGCCGGTATTGGATAAACAGGCACCAAACGACACCAGCTAATTCAGCAGATCAGCTCCTGTGGGGAGGTGAGGTCAGAGGAGACGCATTCGCTTTCAGACGTGTCATGATGCAAAAGGACAAAGAACGTCAGGAAAAAAAACAAGATGCAGTCAGACAGTGGAGTGTGACAGGTGCTGATGGATCCATGTCTAAAATAATAACTAGATCAGTGGTGGCCAAACTTTTTTCACTGAGACTATTTGAAACATATTTGAAACCAAGGACCACAGACTGGTTGTGAATACAGTGGATCATTCAGATGCATTTTACATAGTTTTAACAGAGCCGCCATACCTTTAATAATGTGTGAAACAGTCATTTTAGGTCTGGATCACAATGCAATATTATGTTACTGAGGTTACAGTGCAGAATCACTATAGCAGAATTTGTTCATTTCGCTGTAAAATGTTCTGACTATGATTAATTGTGTCACTTCAGCAGAAAGGCTGGGAGCCAGTAAAAATGGGTTTGAAGACCACATTTGGCCCCTAGGCCATAGTTTGGACACTCCTGTACTAGACCTTTGTGTTATTTCTACAGATCAGTCTTTTAGGGTTTTAACCAGAATCTTCTTCTCAGATATCACCTAGAACAATAGAAACAAGTGACTTTCTTACAATTATGCTTACTATAGGGTAGTTTCACCAACTAGGCTAAAACTACTTTCTGTTACTAATTTACTCACCTGAGTAAAATTTTTGGCAAGTCTAATAATCTCTAAACTAGCATTGCTAGTGTGGCTAGAATGCTATTTTTTATATTCCCAGATTTAAAGTAAACATATTCAAATGTTAAAACATGAGGATTACTGTATATTAGAGTAAAGTGTTAATGGTAACGCTTGTGTTTAGGTTCATGAGCTTATTATCCAATTAGAAAGCTAGAAGACTTTGGGTTGCCAGATCCTACATCTAAAGCCTGCTTGCAAAAAGGCTTTCTCTATGATGTGTCCTCAGTATTTGAAAGCTAATGTTGCAGCTATTACCTTTAAATACTCTGTGTTGCTAAGCTACATGGTTAATAAGGTAGTTTAGAGCAAAAGAGGCAGGTGTACCCAAAGTTTCAGGCAAAGAGTGGCTTGTCTGACAGCAAAAGAACAGAGCACTGACTTGAAGAGAGAACAATGGTCCCCAGTGACTTGTGACTTCAGTGGAGTCAGTTTATGTGAAAAGTTCCAAAGCTTTCATTGTCAAAAGTTCTGCACTCCCTTTCATGTAATAATGGCATATTTTTCTAAAATCATTTCTTCTATTCCTACCTCTCATTTCCAAGTGACATTGCCATTTGTCAGTGCTCCCCACATGGGCTTAAGTTGGTCCTAGCTGCAGAGAGGTGAGCACATGTCAGCTGTGATGGCCCTCTGTCACATAGTCCTCTGATATTCTCCAGGAGCAGAGTGCCTAGTGACCATCTACTTGATCATTCGGAGCATGATCCTGGGTTTCCTGAAGCTCTACAAGGCCACACTCTGGACTGACGCGTATGAGAATGAGATGTCAGAGAGAGAGAGTGTAGTGACACCTGCCAGCATCAATCACAGCCTGGGCTCGGAGGGTCCTGACACACGCACATACAAACCACCCCAAAACAAAAACAAATGTCACTTCCTCACTGTGAACTGCTGCTTTGTGCCTATGAGCAGTTTATATTTACAATAAATACTCAGAATCAAATCTACATCTCTGTCCAGAAAAATGAACACGACACCTCCCTTTTAGCTCTCTGGGTGAAGCGTCACTGTGCTTTGACAGCCACTCTTCTCCTTTTATGTTTTATTCACACTTTCATCACCTTGAAAGTGACAGCAGAGAAACAAACAAACACTTTGGGAAGCCAGAGCAGAGCGGGGAATGGTTTTCAGTAACCACAGGCTTTACTCTGAGCGCAGGGGCTCAGCAGATGGACCTGGAGCCTCCATCCCAGCGGAGGTCTCATAGTGGTACACACTGCACACAAATGTAGGGATTAGGGAGGTTGCTGACGAAGAAAGGGTCAGTGACTGTTACAGTCATGTGACCAGCATCACAGCATCAACACTTCACCTCACATAACTGTGCTCCATACAACAATAGGCCTGTCTGATAATTAATATATCGACTTTGTTCAATACATGAAAGTCACATTCAGTCAATATTTATCGCGTGTACATTTTCTTTGCATTACTGGGACATTTTTTGTTATTTTTTTGACTATATGAGATTTAAGATTTGTTCACTTCTATGCCTCATAGACACAAATGAAGACTTAGTGGTCTACCCAAAGTGTAGCTCGGGAGCTACCAGTAGCTCTCCACCCCCTTCCAAGCAGCTCGCCAAAGGATTTCAGAATTATACATATTGTGCTTTGATGAACTGTCACTGTAAATGTATCATTTTGATGCCTAACTTTGTGCACTAATAAATGGATAAAGATTTTTGTTTTAAGTTGTGTTTGTTTTAGTACGGTTCTGAACAGTTCTCCAGCTAAGGCTTCCGTTTGCTCAATTTCTTGTGACTAAAACTAGTAGTAGTAGCTCTTTGGCATTTTTTTTTTTTTTGAAAGGTAGCTCACCGAAAGAAAGAGGTTGAAGACCCCTAAACTGAAGTGTTTCATTCTGCAATTTATCTATTGTAGCTCATGATTTTTTAACAGTAATGTAAATTTAGAAAAGTTTTTGAGGGGTAATCCTGCTTTAGGGTTATTGTTTCAATAGCATAAATAGGTTTCAGTATTATCATTTATTGTCTATATTTTCTTCATCAGTATATCACACGTCAAAATGTGTTATTGTGACAGGTCTATACAACAACGTAGAGCATGTACAGTATATTACTCCAAATCCATGCTTTTCACAATGACCCAGCAAATAATATACACAAATTATATCTAATGAATATTTGAGAGCCATTTTTCAAAAGTCATTGCACTGATGCAATTAGCATTTGAGTTGGGTTCAAGAATAAATATGACTGTTTAATATGCCTTTCTCAGTAATTGACTAGAGTAAATTAGTTTTCTATTCAACGCAGGTCTTGCATACAATCATAGTTGATGTGTGGGCTTCAGATCAATTGTAATTAATTTCTAAAGACTACTTAACTGGATGTAGCTCTGGTGACTGCTGCATAGTGGAGCAGTAGTATGTAAATAGACAATGTGAACAATGTTTAGAAGTGACTCAGGTCATGGACCTTGTTTGAGTCACACCGAAGAGTTGAAATACAGTAGAGTAAAGCAAAGCAAAGATCATTACTTTTTTACCACTTGTTTTTCCTCCTCATTTATCGATGCAAAGTTGTATTAAGAGAGATTCATGCTTGTTAGAGTAATATACTGCAATCAAGACACCTATATTGCAGACAAAAGAATAGTGTCTTTTTTAATGTAATTCATTTAAATTGATTTATGTTTATGTATACTACTAGACTAAACAAAAGCCAGCATCACTTTTTAAGGTAATCAGGTAATGAACATTAATTAACAGTATAACACTAAATGTTGATTTATGCCACTAATATTAAATAAATCAGTATATGTAGTACTTAGAACAAACATTAGCAGTCTATAGTCCAGGGGATTCAATGCAATTCAAGAATGCTTCTCATGCATTTAAAGCCTGGTGTGGGTTGGTGATTTTGTGGTAAAGAAAAAGTGGCTTTGGAGGGAAAAAGGAGGACAGAGCTATGAATTATCTAGGGATATCTGATCTGTGTGTGCGCGTGTGTGCATGCATTACCACTCACTCCAATCTGCTCATTTTTGTTAGTTTGTTCTCCTAACAAGGCCTCATTTGTGCCTGCCTCCCCCAGGACAAGGAGCAGCCTCATGTTTGAATAATGATAGAATAAGAATGGGTAATAACTTCAAACAAAACCACTTGTGCCAGTGTTGAAGAAGCCACGCAGTCCCGACTAGTGGTGAGGTTTTGCTCAGCTCACCTCATTGCCTACACATGTGGCGTTATACTTTGTGTTGCATGTACAGTACAAAGACAAATCCACAAGGCAGAAACCTGGCAGATTGAGAGTTCAGATGGATTCAGCAAGCATATGACAGAGACTGGAAATGGATTTCAGTGCCTGTCAAAACAAACAATGCTCTTCTTCTCAGTGCAAGGCTCACATACCAACAGCCAGAGGGGGATTGGAGAGAGATGGAGGATAACGGCACACTGAGCTGCCCCTGTGACTTCCCACTACTTTCCATTTGAGTCGATCTCCAATGCATAGTTCACTCCCGGGCCAGCCCCACAACACGCTGCCGAAGTTCTTAATGTATGCAAACACACACAGAGATAAATAGAGGTGTTTGTTTATTCAGATTCCCATTACACCACATCATCACTACGCTGCAAGTTGATCCACTCGCTGTGACAAATGCTGCACTTACACTGATTTATACAGACACCACTGGGCTGCACAACACAAGCATGCAGCGAGCACATCACACTGTCAGGTGAATGTTGACCTTGCTCCATCACCGAAGGCCATGACACAGTCCAAGTGAGTCCACCAGGGCAAGGACGGAACAGGGAATTAGATCCAGATCAGCAAAAAACTGTATATTTCAGAAAAGGGGAACAGTCTTGGGATTAGATTATTATATTATTGATTATATTTACTGAGATACAAATTAGAAATTACATTCTTGAGTAGAATGAATGAGGCTAGCTGTTATCATTTTTAACACAGGAATTCAATTATAGGTATATATGCCGTTAGTATTGGATACATCTTCAGATATTTAAACTAAGAGTTTATTTTGCAGATATTTGTATTTTTTTTTACACGTAAACTATGTGTGCATTTCCCTGCCGTTTGGCTTGTGTGGTTAAAAATACACGATGAAGCTTCAAGAATAATTCCAGCTCTTGAAAACATGTACCAGCCCTTTACACTGTTTGCTCACAGCTATGGCTATTAGCATTTTTAACAGGACGCTAGAGTTCTCAGTGGCTCTGAAAGTGTCTACGATGGGAGCAGTGTGAGCCTAAATCTTCGAGACTTTCATGATTGTTTGTGTTCTCATGTAAGAGTCTGAAGCAAACCAAAATAAATAAGAATACATAATGCACTTGTGACAGAGGGGACAGGCTGTACTGCTCAGTGTTATGACCCAAAGTCAGCTGCATTTATCAAAGAGGCTGACGTGGGAGTGTGCACTGAATACACCATCTCCAGGCTCTACTACATTTGAAATAAGCCAGACTGGTGACTGGAGAAGACACAAAAATAACATTAATGACATATTAAACTAAATGTTTGCATCTTTTCAAAAAGGAAAGAATAAAGACAAGAATTTTAGTAGAAAAAACATGAAACTTCAGTCACAGAGAAGTTTCTTTGTCTTATTCAATATCCATTGACTTAATCACAATGTGCAACATTATGCAGTTTGTCCACAGTCTGCAAATTAGTTTATTATGACAGGGACAACGTTCAGGAAGGAACATTAATCAAAGAAACACTGAAGAGATGCTTTGTACAACTGTAGCTCTCGGAGCTGATTTCCATCTGCAGTCCCTGCAACACACAAAACATAGAATGCAAAAAATAGCATAAACATTGCAATGTATATACAAACAGTTATAAAACATACAATGGCATTAAATATCTATCCCATTCCCACCCTGCTCCCTCTGTGCCCTTAATCATGTATTTAGTTGTTAGTCAGGTTTGGCACTTCTGCGTTGTTAAAAGATATGTTCAGCACTAAACTTTTTGCACTAAAGTTTCAAATGTGCTGGTAGTTTGTTCCATTCTCTTATAGTTTTGAAAGAGAATGCTGATTGGCCTAGAGCTGTTTTTCTTATAGGTATGTTACACTGGCCACTGCAGGTGGACCTTGTAGTTCTGGTCATCTGTTCAGATGTTAATGTCACAAACCTCCAAAGTGGTGGAGGAGCCATATTGTCAATAATCTTGAACACCAGTCGCAAATTTCCAAATTGAATAATTTCCAAAGCTTAGCATTTTATGTCTGTCAAGTATTTTGTAGTGATGTCGTGTTTTTCTATTGCTGGGTTTCAGATAACATCACTACATTCTATAGGCCAATATTATTTAATGCAGATTGGGGGCAACTGCAGATTTTTGTTGTAATACAACATGGTCTTGGGTCTAGTCACTAATGTCATCATCACATTCTATAATCTGAAAACCACCAGTTGAGGATCTTAAGTGTTTGTTTGCAGACAGATTCCAGGGGTTTGATTGTCGTCTTATTTGCTTGTGACCAAAATGAAAAACAGAGAAAATATCATTGCATTCATGTAGGTTTTGGCTGCTTGGGTTGTCAGTGAGTTTCTTATACACCTGAAATTAGATAAATTGTATTTTAGTGTATGACAAACCTTTTTTATATGGTGCTTAAATGTCAGGGTTGAATTTAATTATGCCAAGATATCTGAACTCATTGACATTTGTTATTTCTCCCTTAACTGAGGGGTTGGTTTTATGTTTTTGTTTTAACGAGAAAAATACGGTAACTGTGTATACCTGTGTATTCCTATTTAATGTTAAATAGGAACAGAAATGGCCCCAGTACAAAGCCTTGTGGCACTCCCATAGTGCACACTTCCAGTTGTCACACTGCACTATTTACACGGACACACTGAGCGAGCCCACCTAGGTAAGATCTTATCCAACTCAGGGTATCCATGGACAGTTTATACTTTGTCAACTTGGATAATAACACCATGTGATTCACTGTGTCAAAAGCCTTCCACAAAATACAGCACCAACCACCTTCCCTGTATCTAGGCTTGATTTGATAGACTCCAAAAGATAACAGCACGCTGTCTCAGTAGAATGATTATTTTTGAAGCCAATCTGCCTTGAGTGCAGAAGGGCATTTTGTTCAAGGTGTGCTGTTAACTGCTCAACAACGACTTTCTCTACAGCCTTTGAAAAAACGGGGAGTATGCTTATTGCCGCGTAATTTTTTACAACTTTTTTATCTCCTGATTTATAAATTGGAATTACAATAGCAGATTTTAATGTAGTGGGAAAAGTACATCCCTCAAATGAAGTATTTATAATTTGGGTAATTGGAAATGATAAAGAATGTTTGAATTTTTTCAGAGAAGTCCATGGATATTCTTTGCTTCAGAATCTGATAAAGACGAGAAAACTTTATTTACTTTTACTTTAAGTTCATTTGTAGGTTTGAAGGGTTTAAAGGGAACTTTCAGTGCATGTTAAAATTTGGCAAGGATGTTCTTAAAAAAAAAAAAAAATTCTAAGAGAATTTAAAAAGTAACTATTAAAATGCTCTGCAATAATCACATTATTGTGTTGATCTTCTCGGATTGTTAACTTTATTGTCTCATTTGCTGATTTAGTCTTACCAGAAAGTTTATCTACATTTTTCCATAGAACTCTATGCCCTTTGCCTCTTTTATTATTTCCAGAAAAAAAATTGCTTTAGCAGCTCTCAATTATGAGGTAATCTTATTTCTCAAATTTGTATATATAAGGTGACTTGTTAAGACGCCTGCTTTCAAATCCTTTTTAGAGCAAAATCTCTTTTCTTCACCAGAAGATTTGTTAAACCATGGCAAATTTTGCTTTTTTTTTTTTTTTTTTTTTTGCGTTGGATGGTCTGCAGAGTGCAATCAAAAGGCATTTGAAGTGAGTTATTTTAACTCCAACACATTCTAGAGAGTTTTCTGGAATCTTTTTACATAAATCAAGACACCCCCTCCTCTACCACATGCTCCATCACACCTACAAACCCTGCAGTATTAAATACACCTGCAGGTGTTGTTGGTGTTAACCACGTTTCTGACAGACATAGATAATCTAGACTGATCAATTAGTCAAACTTTATCTATAAAGTGCTTTTCATACAAAAAATGTAACACAAAGTGCTTTACAGTGATTAAAAACAATCCCACATTTCTTTCCACCCACCCAACCAGCCCCACAGCTGCCCGACCCCACACAACCAAACAACCCAAACAGTAACACACCCACACACACACACACACACACACACACACACACACACACACCCACACACACACACACACACACACACACACACACACATGCACACACACACACACACACACACTCACATGCACACACATGCTAAAATACATAAATCTACACATAGTAAAATGTGAGGCTGAATCTAGGTGAACCAGTTGAGGAAGCACCATCAGAGGAGCCGTCTACACCAGGAGCAGAGAGCCGTCCACCGCCACCAGGAACTGACACAGGGCCCAGGGGAGAGGCCCAAGCACCATCCCTCCACCAGGACACAGGGCCCAGGGGAGAGAAGAGGCCCAAGCACCATCCCTCCACCAGGACACAGGGCCCAGGGGAGAGGCCCAAGCACCATCCCTCCACCAGGACACAGGGCCCAGGGGAGAGAAGAGGCCCAAGCACCATCCCTCCACCAGGACACAGGGCCCAGGGGAGAGGCCCAAGCACCATTGCTCCATCAGGACACAGGGGGAGAGAAGGGGCCCAAGCACCATCCCTCCACCAGGAGCCCACGGGGCAGACCCCGGCAGCCACAGCCGACCACCGCTCCCAGTGCAGAGGGCTCCTACAGAGGAAACACTGGATTTTTTTTTTTTTTTAAACAAGGACAGGGCACAGAAAATATTAATCTCAGTGAGAAAAGATACTCTGTTCCAGATTTAGCTACAAACTACTTTCCATCTGCAATCCTTGGGCAGGTACAAAATATATTAACATTTCATCATTAACTGTGTCTCCTTAAAGTAACCACTATCCAATTCATCATTAAACATTTTAAACAATCAAAATTAATTCATTCCAATTTCCATAAATACAAGATTTCACATTCAAATAATTATCATCTAAAAAAAAATCATTGTCATCAATATTCTCTAAAATGTACATTTACCAAATTCATCAGTATTATCCTCTAAAATACAGTTCATCAACAACATTACCATCAAGACAAATGTCATAAGTCAAACACAACACATTTACATCTACACAATACACCTACAGTACAGTCAGAATGTGTAAATGTTTGAAGAAGCCTAATGTTGACATGCCTCCCTGCTCAGAAAACACTGTTTTAGTCCATGAGAAAAAGTGTGATAGTTTGTGCAAGTTTTAAGATCAGCTGGAAGCATATTCCAGTTTTTTTGCTGCTGTGTATGACAAAGCCGACTGTCCCATCACAGTACGTTTAAAGGAAATAGTCAGATCAGAAGTTACAGATGAACGAGATGTTCTAGTCATCTACTCTGACCTTAACTGGAAAAAGCATCTTAAAGGAGGTGGAGCAGCATTGTGGAGAATTTTATGGCGCAGCCGCGTCTCACAATAAAAAAATCATATTGTCAGAGTTTAAACAGGTTGTATCTGTTCAGTATGTTACAATAACGATAAGTCAAAGATTTTTTATCAAAAACTTGCTTAAAAAAAGTCTCAACTGATTTTTTAAAGGTCTTTCCTGCCTGAGACCAACAGATTAAGCAATAATATAAGTGAGGAAAAAATCATGGCATGAAGAAAAGCCTTTGATGCCTGAGTGTTTAGGGAGTTTCGAATATGTCTGAGGTTTGCAATATTAAATTTCATAACTTTACTTATACGTTTAATTTGTCTATCAAAGGATAAGTTTTGACAACAACACTGCATGCTTTTTTAAGGTTCAGGAATACCGCTGCAACCACTCACCCTTTATCCAATTCATTTTTGATCTTTTCAATAAAATAACAGCCAGCAGTCTCTGTTGAATAGTTGCTCCTACATCCAAATTGCATCAGGTGGAGTAGATTTTCACTATTCAGATGTGCCACGAGTTGTTCTGCCACTGTCTTTTCAATGACTTTAGAGGCAGCAGGCAATATACTTATTGGCCTGTAGTTGTTGATCTCTTTTTTGTCCCCATTTTTATGGATCGGGATCACTATAGCGGTTTTAAAGGCAGCAGAGAATATACTGTCTTTAAATGATTGATTGATAAGGTGATAGGATAAGTAAGGTGATTTTTATATTGTTTTAGCATGGCATTATTAAGTCCCCAATTGTCTTTTGCCTGAGAGTTAGAAAGAGATGAAATAACTCTATGAACCTTTGCCTCATTAACACGGCTAAGTTAAAGGCCTTGGAATTCCGACAACACAAAATCTGGGATCACAGCGAGATCAAATTTCTTTTGGAGTTCCAGGAATGAATCAATAAAATAACCATTCAAACAATTTGCTACCTCTAAGCTGTCTTGTTTGATTTCCCATTGCAGTATCTTTCCCTCTTTACACTGTTCCTTGCCCCTCAGTTTATCAATAGTTCTCCACAACTTTTGGAGTTTCCAGTTTGCCTGTTGAATATTCTCTAAAAAGTAATTTGCTCTTGCCTTCCTTAACTGTGATGTGACTTTATTTCGTAAACTCTTATAATTTAAGTGATCAGTGTTCAATTTAGACTTTTTTAGTGTTGAATCCCTTTTTCTCATTAACTCGTTTGAAAACCATGGCAAAATATTTTTATTATTCCACTTGACAGGTTTTGTTTTTGTATACTTATCAATGGTTTGTGTTACAGAGGCTTTAAATATTTCACAAGCATGCTCAGTGTCATCTGCTTGAGTCAATTGGTCCCCATTAATCAATTTTGTCTCATTTTCCACTTTTCTCTGTCACGTTTTTGGATGAATGCAATAAATGTTTTTACATCAACACTATTTGATTCTTATAACAACTCCTCGACAATTTCCTGGAGACCAGAGTTAGATTATGATAAAAACAAATGTAATAAGATTACATCTTCATTATACAGTCACTGTTATTTACAAAAATTAGATCCAACTTGGTTTGTGTAGATCTTGTAATTCTAGTAATTCTAGTTGGACCTTTTACCATTTGTGACATTTGAAAGCGATTAGCTTTTTTCTTTTTTCTTTTCTTTAGCTTTTTTCTACACTTTTTGTTTAACCAATCAACATTAAAGTCTCCTATCAATATGCACTCTTTACCGTTACAGTATTTTAGGATTTTAGTTAGTTCCTCATAAAATATCTCTAGCATTTGGTGGCCTTGTATCACAATAACACTGAAAGACATTTCTGGTGAGAATAGTCACACCAATACATTCAATATCATTATCAGGCAAAACTAATAGTTTACTCCTCAGGATATTTTTAACAGAGATCATTACCCCTCCTCCTTTACCACATATGCGGTCTTTTCTATATACATCATATCCTGAGATAGAAACAATATTTGTTTGAACTGTATTATTTAACCAGGTTTCATAAAGGAATATGAGTTTAAGCTAATAATACACCTAAAATAAATAAATATAATAAAATATGAATAATAAAAACAAGTAAAAGATTAGAATTTGTCAGCAACTGTTCTATTTGTTCTGGTTTAGATACTAAACTTCTAATATTCCTTCTAATATTTATATACCAACCAAACAGACCTTTAGGCTTTACATTTTGATCCCATAACAACTTTGCATGATTCACAGTTTGGAACATTTTTGTCGCTCGTTGTTTTTCTACTACATTTTTAGCAAAAGATTATATTTTAATGAATAAAATCAATTATCCAAAAGGTTGGTAGGTCACTGTGTTGCTTATCTCAGAGGAGTGTAACACAGTCTCACAAAGGAAACATAAAAGACAAAGAAACTCAGAGGTCCCTGAAGCAATTCAGAACCTTTGAGCAGCAGCAGCAGCAGCAGCAGCAGCAGTAGCCCAGTGCCTGGGCACTGTGCAGAGTGAGACGTCAGGGAGGTGAACACACAACACTGACACTGTCCATTAGCATCACACTCTCAAACTCGTCCACTCACATCAGCTCAACTACAAGACACAGCAGGGACACAGCATTCAACAACAAACTTTACATTTCTTCTCAACATCAAAGGAGCAGTTGTAGGATAATGCAATATCTATAAACCAGTGGGCATTTTGAATCTGTGCTCCTATAAGTGCACATGTCTAAGCAGACTGAGAAACTTTGATAGTAAAAGCAGGTACTGGCAGGTTTGCCATCGGATTTGTCTTTTGAGAGAATGAAAACCATGAGCCAATTCTGTGTCTGTGAGTGATGGCTCTGTCTGGGAAATAGCAGCTGTGCCTCATTTTAAATGAATGATGGGGGCAGGATTATTCTGCCCATGATGTAGTCGGAAATACTTCTTTTTGTGCTTTATGCTATAGGCTGAGCTGACCTTGGCAACAAGAGCCACCTTCTTAAAATGCCAGCCTACAGGTTGGACTGTGTTCAGCTGCAGACCTGATTTACATGCATCTTCCAGTGGAACAGAAACTGACACTTTAGCCTCAACAACGTGCATCAGGACTGGCTGACAGCTCCAAGCACTGCTCCACATGCATAAAGTGCCTGATCCAGGAACGCTTTAAAATCTCTAATTATAGCATGCTTCTGTAAATATAAATAAAAATGAATAAATCTACACATTAACTTCTGCTCAAAATCTCAATTCTTTCATTTTTGCACAAACTTTTTTTTTTTTGGCTGTGCCAGTTTGACTGCAGCAGATGGCAAACGTGTCACATTTCTCTGGCACTGAAGCATTTCAGCACTAGTCTGAAGGTTTTACTGAATTCAAAACAAAGCAAAGTAATAGTAGTCACATTTTTTTTTATAACAAAAACAAACGATTTGCCTATAAATTGTCAGAGAAATGTAAAATATCTCCCTGAATATCCATCTCACGTTAGGATTTAATTTGTAAATCAGTTGAGGGTACGTGGACGGGCGCCATCATGAGATGGGAAAACAGGCCAAAACAGTTCCAGTGTTCCGGTTCTCCGTGGGATCATGTCAAGATGTGATTTGTTTACGCTGGTGTTTACATTTTTGCGTCACCCTCAGGCTGAATCAGGCATATGCATGCGAAAATGTTTTATCATTTGTATCTGACGTACCGTTTCATTTGCAGATTCGACAAGAACAATACCGACTCCAGTCAAACTTGTATCTGGTATGACTACGATGAATACGTTGGCTTCAGAATAAAGTAAATGAAGGCTTACGATTGCACATACGCCTATAAGTTGTTTGGTGTCCTTTAATGACTACGATAACCAGGTTATAAAAATATGAGTGCGTGGGCCTCGAATTCTTGTCACCCGTGAAGACAATAACACGTCCGGGGCTCAAGCCACTACCCTACATCAACATATCTGAGTTTCGTTCAGCACCTGTATCTGTCATGCGTGTTACCGTCGCATTGGCGGCATGTTAACTTGTGAAAGCCAGTTGTAACACTGGACAAGTTAGCGCTGTTTTCAAAAGCGCGATTCCGTCCTTTACCATGTGCCTCGTGCGCGCACTACGATGCTGAACTCTAAAGTCTGCAGAAGGTTGCG
>CM057085.1:23507500-23530000 GCA_029959045.1 Taenioides sp. WSHXM2023
AGTTACGTTAACCAGGCCGTCCCGAATAGGAAATATTCCACAAAGCTATTTCATGGAAAACGAAACTTAAAGTCGGCAGAAACTTGTCTCGTACCGACACAGCTGACTGTTGTTGTTGGTGTCGCATAGATGACGTATAAAAACTTACCTTCTTCGACCAAGCGTGAATATTTCAAATAGATGAATAGCGCCATCCTGTGACATAAATCCACAACTACAAATCAGCGCCTTTGTCTTTAGGATTTACCCATAGGCTGTGTCCGTATGTCCACACTATTCCCTACTTAGGGCACTATCTAGGGGTCACGCCATTTTTAGGAGTGTCCGAATTGGTGAAAAAGTAGTGCACTCAAAATTTCCCACAATGCACCTTGAAAAGTAGTGGGCATCGGTTATTTCAATAGATCTATGGCATTAGTGGTCACTAGACCGGTCAATATAGACCGCAATGCACTGGGAGAGTCGGGAAAACAACGGCGTACAGCAATAGGTGTTTAACTGGACACAACTGAATGAAAGCTGATAAAAGCCATAGTTTATGGCAATGTTGATCCATGATCATGAATAAAATACTCTTAAATAAACCGTTATGGTGTAAAGGTGCTAGCGTTAGCCGCTTACCATAGCTCCACCTGTTAAAAGAGCCATAATTTTCACATTTCAGACAAAAAGCCAATAATCCAGTCTTTTTACGTGAAATCCAGCGTGACAGAAACTCGTATGATTATTATTAGTCCATAAATACTTGTGTGCTAGTGTGATCTGATCATTATTTATGACAGAAATCAAGGTTTATCGGAGTTTAGAGACTTTTTTTAAACTTTACTCGAGTCACGTGACCTGAATGCACTTTGTACGGCAACTTTCTAGCGCATTAATGAGTGCGGGCCTATGTAGTGAATGAGGAGTCAGGGACGAGGTGGACATTCAGACACATATGGGTTGGCTTTGAACTTTTCACATGAGGAGGACATACGGTTTGTCACATGTTAGAGGTAGAATATGGAGTTATTATTAAGTAGTGAATTGGATTGTGGTTATTTTAAGGAGACACTGTTACTGATGAAATGTTGTTAGAGTTGGTCTAATGTAAATAGTTTCTTTAATGTATTTTGTACCTGCCCAAGGACTGCAGATGGAAAGTAGCTTGTAGCTAAATCTGGCACAGAGCATCTTTTCTCACAGAGAATAATGTTTTCTGTGCACTGTCCTTGGTTTAAATAAATAAATAAATAAATAAATAAATAAATAAATAAATAAAATAGCATTTTATAACCTCTCTGATTTACACTGAGTACCTTATGTATTCATATTATGAATCTTCCCAATATACTGGCTTCATCCGTTTGCCACAATGCCTAGTAATTTTCAATTCAATTCAATTAAATTCAAATCAATTCCTCTTTATTGTCACATGTGCATATACATACAAAATATATAGCACAGATGAAATTGCTGTCCTCTCCCACCTCAGTGCAAACATTGCAAACATGATGATAACACACCATAAACTTACCTTAATGAAAATAGATTCATTAAAGATTTTTTTTTTTTTTTTTCATGAATTATTAACATCTTCAGTGACACAAAGGTGCACTACCTAAGTACTGTGGCAGGTCTGAGAGTGCTTGTCTCCATATTACTTAGAACCTTCCACTGTATGATATTAAACATATTGCATTCATTCAAAAGTGTTCTTAATTGAAAAAAAAAAAAAAAACAACAACAATTGAAGTGCTTGTGAACATGAATTTTATAGTAATACAAGATTTGAAGATTACACAAGACTGTGTATTAAGTTGTTCTTGTATGCGCATATTAGAAATATTATTGTGAAATTGCATAATGCCAAAGTCTCTCTTCTATAGGGCTGTTTTATTATGCAGTCACAGAGCTTAAAAGTATCTCTGATACACTTTCACAGTCAGTATAGCACAAGTAAAACATATAGACATACAGTATGTAGTATGTACAACTTATTTTGTGCTTGTTTCCTAGTTGTTTTTTCTTGCATATTTAACAGTTCATGTTATGCATTTGGCTAACTAATTGATGGCAATCTTTTTCTGACATTTTCTGTGCCAATCATTACACTTGCTGAGAGTCCCAAAACACCAGTGTCTTTCCCAGCTTCTGCAAAGGGGTAAACTTCTCTGGTCATGCGAGACAGTAGACAGGGCATTTCCTTTTTCCCACCATGGACACGACCTTTAGCCTGGAAGGTGTAGGCAACTCTGTGGCACAAGCGGGTCATCAATCGAGATAGCTCCAGATTTCGGTTGCCGTCTTCTTCCAGCAGTTTGCAAAGTGTTTGGAGAAATACTGATCCTAGTGGGTGCATAAAAGCAGCGTAACCTGAGGGTAACAGAATGTTAAGGATACTCACAAAAACACATAATACTGGAAATGTGTTGGCTTTACCTGGTGCAGTGGCATACATGACAGCTGTGTCTATGGGCACAGATAGATCAGGTGAAAAGCTTCCTTCTGCGCTGTCGACTGCGTCCACTGAGTCTACTGAATCTACTTCAACACCATCATCAAGACCATTTCCACGACAAGCCTGAAAACAGACAGACGAGGCATAGGTCAATTATGTACAATATGCTATACACTGGACCAAACTTGAGTAAACAATCTTCTAATTAACATATTAATTTAAATTAAATGATTGTTAGCCACTGTCTATTGACTAAGTGCATTTCAATTTGAACTACTGAAGCAATTCAAATGTTGCATTTTAATATGTTTTGTTGATATAAGATGTTATATATGCCTATGTGTGATATTAGTGTTGTCACCATACTAACATTTTGAAAAATGGAAAAAGGAAAATACCAGTCTTACCATAATATTAAAACACACTTTTTATACTAGAATGTAATTTTCAACACAAAAAAAGATTCATTTTATTTAATATTATTAAGTGGTCCATTCTAAAACTATTCAATAAAGATCCAACTTTGTTTAATTTACGGGACTTTTCAGAAACAGTACTTGCTTAGCGTCAAGTTTCATTATTGTGTTTAGTATTTGGGTATTGATGTTACAACCCTATATGACATTGTGTACCTGTATAAAGAATAGTTTGGCTGTGTTCTCCATGCACTTGTTGGCAAAGTATCTGAAGATGTGAAACAGTCTGACAGGTTTTCCATCTGCTCCAAAGACACAACCCTCCTCGCCATGAGACGACAGCACAGCTAGAAAACAGTCCTTCACAGGCTGCTGACTCTCTGCAAAACCACAGAAACAAAGTCAGATCAACTGTAATAATAGAACACCCGATGGACAAGGAACAGGCATTAGTTTTCAGCCAGGTATACATCTCATTTTACAGATCTTTCCAAAGCTATGGTGCATACTTTATTAAATATTAACTTTATAATTAAAATATATTTTGTTATGTAAAATCACATCCATTAAAACATACACATTTGATTTACAGTATCTAGGGCTGTCCTGTGAGACTAATCTTATATTATGTAAGTTGTTTGTCTCTTACAAGTAGCAATTCATCTTGATGAGATAAGCTATTTGTATAACAGCTCAAGGGTCATATTAATGCATTAGCTCTCCCCTGCCATTCAATTTTGAGATTAAATTAGCACATACTGTTGTAATCAAGATAAAGGAAATGAGTCAGTATTGACACTTCAGGTTTGACAACTGTTTGTGCAGTTTTTAAGAGAAAACAAAGAATGGCAATCACAGTACTTAATAAATAAATAAATAACAATATTCAGAAATATGGAACCTATACATTTTTGATAATGTCACTCTTTAAAAAAATGTAAATATTTGTATTGTTTTTGTGGTTTAAGAGCTCATTCTATCTCATACACTATTCTCGTTTAACATTGGAACTACAAACATTATCATCATTTATCCCATTAATTAAGATATCACACATTGGTTCATTTCAGTGATTCAACAAAAAGTTCTTCCATTATATCATACTAAAGGATATATTGTTTCATAGCACTTTTCTGTAGTACCTTTCTTGAAGAGCTGGTAGATCTCCTCAGAGCTCAGATCTGTGTGGATATCCACCTTGAAGCCCAGTTTGCTGAGAATCCGGTGGAGTTTTTTCTCATCTCTGCTCACTCCAGGCCTCCGGCCCAGGTTCACCCCATAATCAAAGTGTCCCACAGACACTATCAGAGCGCGGTTACACTCTCCTCTAAGCAGCGGCATGCTTCTATCTACAGGTAAGAACACAGTGTCTGGCTTTTACTGCAGGTGACACCATTTATGCAGCTCGCTTACCATTTATGGAATTCCTGGGCAGGTTCACCTGCCATGCCTTTGTCATTTTTACTACACTGATAAGACATCGTGACTGGTGACTTCAACAAGTTACAGGTTTTCCTGTAAAGGTAAGTATAGGATCTGTTTGTACACCAAACCCACAAAAAAAAAGCGATTTGGGCTTCAACTCTGTCATGGACATTACTGTCTACTGTCTATCAGACCATCCCTCCCCTTTATGTTTATAAAAAACCTAGGCAGAGTTTGACATTTGATTTTGCTTTGTGCAGACCTTGTTCACACTTTTAGAATATAATATATACACACACACACACACACACACACACACACACACATACATATGATGTTATCACCAAGTCTTGCATCACTCTGGATTTTCTACCAAACTGATAGTCAAGAAATGGCATTCCCAGGGTAAGTCATGTGACTAAGGCTTTCTGGGAGTTCCTGGTTCTTTGGAAAGTCAAATTGTTCTTGCAATAAAATAGGCCTATTACATAACGTTTACATTTGCGGTGTCACCAGGTTTTTTCACGAAATGTCGTCACATATTGAAACATATGAAGCGGAGGGTTACAGAGCATGTAATAATCTATGAAGGACTAGGGTTGGGCAATACTGCTAAAATGAATATCTAATTTTGTATAGTATTCCAACAATGATATTCACATATTGAGGTCAATCCAAGTTGTGTTAAAAGTTTTCATTAAATATAAAATTCAGGTTAAAGACATGTTGAATGACTGTAGGTTATGGAGACATGCACAAATCAGACTTTGTACCTTTTTTTAAGTTTACAACCATCAATTATCATTTTTTTTTTAAAACTTTTAATCAGCTCTTTTTGCAGCAATTTGCATTATAAATGATATACTTAATACTCATATTGTTTTATCTTCAAAACAACATTCACAATTCCCAGTGCCCATCTCTACTGTGGACATTATTTTGGTCTTACCTGTATGTAATTTGTCAATCACAAGAGTTTCTTGAATAAGTTCTGAAATAGCAACTAGTTTGACAATTATACAATTATATAGACAAGAGAATATACATTTTTGTTTTGCTTTAGTTTTGTGTGTTGGACATTAATTAACATTGTTCAGTGAAAAATGTCAAACATGTATATACATCAGGGGCCTTGCTTCTTTCAAATCATTTGTATTACAGAAAAAAGAAACTTGAAAAACAATCTTACACTGACATAACTGAGTGAATATTAAAAGGAAACATTTCAATAAAACAGGAACATACCATTGAACAAAAGTCAGCTCTACCCAGTGAAAAAAACATCAAACAACTGTGCCACAAAACATTTGATCAGAAACAAAATGATTGAGGAAAAAAACAAAAGACAGAACCATATAAAGTTTATAAAGAAAGGTTAGAAGTCAAATATTGACCATTATTTGTTATTTTTATACTAATATAAAATGTGAGCTTCTATAAAAAAAACATTTTAAAAGAAAGCACATGTACAGCACTCTGGAGAGGTACAAATAGGGTCCATCTTTATACGATTGTTACTTTTTTCAGAGTTCTTTAAAAGGCCTCACAGCGGATTGGCCCGTCTCAGAGACAAAGGCTGTGTCTGAGGTAAGGCTGAGTGGTGAATGGCAGATTTGGGTGGGATGAGGAAGGGCTGGGAGAGCAGGGTGGGGGTGGTGCTCCTGGAAGTGGCCCTGTGGGGGGGGGAGGGTGCCTGGAATGGGGACAAAGAGGGCTCAGAGGTGGACGACGGTGTGGAGGGTCTGGGAGTTCCACTGGTCCTCAGAGGTTGTGTATTACTCGTGTGGGTGTGAGATCGGGGAGGTTTGGTAGTGAGGGACAGGGGCTGGAGCTGCTCGGCATATGGAGAGGCATGTGCACTGTACGAGCTGTAGGAGAGGATGTGCTCTGTGTGGGTGGGAGCAGGTGCAGCAGGGGAGGCCAGAGCTGTGGTGGGAGTGGCCGGAGAGTCCAGGGAGGAGGCAGGGCTAGCCTGGGACAGGTGAGTGTGAGTCAGGTGAGAGACTGTGTGTGGCTGTGAGTGATGTGTGCGGCTGTGGGTGTGTCCCAGGGAACTCTGTGAGACTGACTGGTGAGGCTGGGCCACAGGGCTCAGGATCTCCTCAGAATCGCTAGGCCCACATTGCCTTTTGGGCTGAGGGGAGAAGTCTTCTGCAGAACCAGCAGAAGGCACTATGGGAGACAGTACAGACATGGGTCAAACACAAATACATCCACCATCACTATGGATCCACTATGAATGATATAACATGGACTTACCTTCAACTTGGGTTTCACTCTTTGCTCTCTTACGCTTTTTTCTTTTACCCTATGAAAACAAATATCAGAGAGTATAACAATGCAATTTTATATTGAATCGCTAACGCACAGTAATAGGCCTGTACTCAAAGAAATTCTTGGTCGACTAAAGATATGTCCCGCTGATTGACTAGTTGAGGGGCCATGGAATAAACTCTGAAAACTATTATGTATCTCCATGTATCTGACCAAAACTGCACTCACAAGACTACACCTGCACAGGAGTTCATGCAACAACTATTTATGCAGAAAAATAGGAAACAATATGTTTATATGTATAATGTAGATAAACTCCCAAATCATCAACCAACTCAAACCTTACATCCTCCTATCTCTTGTTGTCCCATATAAAGCGTTATAATATAATTTAAATAGATTGACTGATTAATCAGCTAAGTGACACACAGTGTTTACCTGCACAGTAATGACATAGTATAAAAAAAGAACGTACATAGTTGTCTCTGGCTGACCAGCCTGGGTACAATTTTGAGTGAATCAGCCTTTCCTTACGTGCCATTTCATAGTATTTTGATTGTTCTTCTTTGGACAAGGAGTGCCACTGTAAAGACAATAAAATGTTATGATGTGCAAACCACATTATGAATTTTACAGTCAAATGCAAATAACAACCCATTGAATGATTGACTGATTGATTGAAATGATTCACCCTCTGTCCAAGTATCTGGTTGATGGTGGCACTCTCCTTCACTTGGCACTGAGCCACCACTTTGGGCCTTTCGTCCCTCATGTACAACATAAAAGCATTAAGAGGCTTTTTAATATGAGGCTTCTTCTCATCTTCCTTTTCTGCCTGGGGCTCAACTGCAGGTTTCCTGTAAAAAAAAAAAAAATATACAAATAAATACATATATATAAGAATTAGACATTTGTCCTGAATTGTTCATGAATAATTAAGTGTTAGAAAAACAATGTGTACCCTTGTTGGCTGCAGACTCCAGGCTCCTGCTTCACAGTTGGGACAATGGCCGGGTGCGGGATGGACGACTGTGGTGTAGGGACCAAACGTGGAGGAAAGCTGCCAGACACCAGACTGTAAAAAGACACAAATTACAACCATGTCATATGAGAGCACATGAAAATTAAACAAGGGACCAGACAAACTTACCCTGACATAGAGGCATTCATAGCAAGGGCTGCAGGTGAGAAACTACCAGCTCCAAGAGGATACATGGGCTGCCCAGGCCTAAGGGACAAGTAAGAGTTTGTTTGTTTGTTTGTATCTATCTATAAAGAAACATACATAGACAGATAGACAAATAGACAGACAGATAGATATCTATATCAATATAGATATTGTTTGAAAAAGAGGCCTATTTTACTTACAGCCATCCAAGAGCATGTGGGATCTGAGCCATTCCACCTGGTGACATAGGGTAACATGGCGTTCGTGAAAGTCCTGCAGAAGTAGTAAGTAAAAGTAAGAATAACAGCAGTGATTTTAGAGGTTAATCATTTCATTTCCTCAGGATGGTGGTTACCTGCATCAGGAGAGAAGCCGGGGGAGGCCCTCTGAGGGGAGAAGGCCTCTGGGCTATAGGAGAGCAGCGGATGCAGATGCGGCATGTGGGGATGTTGCACCACGGGCACGTTATTTGACTGCACGGGACAAACACAAAGATCATTCCAGTAGCCATGTTTGTCCAGTAGGTGGCAGGTTAATACACTTAATACAAGGAACTTCATATAACAATATTAATTTTAATCTGAACAATCTGAGCTTTAAGAACCAATAAAACCATAATCAGAAATATTTATATTGTATAGTCAAAACTGTCTCTAGCTCTCTTAACTGCAGTTTCTGAACAATAGTTCTTACCAGGTGAGTGGGAGTTGCAGAGTCTCTAATTGTGGCTCTTCCCGGAACATCAAGCAAAGGCCACTGGAATGGCAGATACTGTGGAGATAATAACAACAGTCAATCTTTTCTCTACTTTCTGTATCTGTCAACTACAAATCAAGAGATTTTTTTTTTTTTTTTTTATTAACAATCAGCCTTTTGCACTCTTGAAGCACCAACAGCAGAGACAGATATTTTGTTTGGGGAGACCATCAGACTAAAGGAAACAACTTTCCTACAAAGAAATTTGCATTTGTCATTTGTCAAATTTGCATTTGGCTATAATATTTTTATGATTATATTTTAGTAAAGTGAAGCAGAGCACTTGGTGTGCATGAAAAAAAAAACATAATCAGTCTATTATTATTAGTTGCACACCGACTGTACTTTTAATTTCTGAATGTGTGGATGTGGCCACATAAAACAAATGATGCAGTAGTACAAGTCACAGGAATCTCCTATCAGCTCAGATCAATGCCACATAACAATGTGCAGTTTGCCAAGTCTCACTCATGTTTACATTCTTTGTAAAGATTGTTTAGATAAACACAAAAGATCATGGCTCGTGTGTGTGTGTGTGTTATCTTAAAGTTGAAAATATTTGCAATAAAATTAGAGCAGCATTTATTATTAGGTTTGGAGACATGCTTGCTCAGACTGTGTATACATTATAAGTCTTGAGTCAGACAAAGGACAGAGTTCCACCAGAAGACCGTGCCCCACCTTCATACCTCACACATACCCACATGCACACATACACACTGAGGGGCTGAGCCTGCCAAAAAACACCAGGGTCTTACTGTTGACCAAGCTGTCTGGAGTAGGGAACCCCCACCTCAGCACAAAAGTCTTTTAAAAAGGGTCTTTGGTGCTTGTTCAACTGTGAGTGACGTCAAAAGACTTGAGTCTTTGACCCTGGACAAGAGGAGAGATGGACAGCTCTGTGCCCCTAGAATATGTTCTCCAGGGCGCGAGTGTCAGTATTTTATCCTCTGGTTTTGCAGTTTTTGATACATTAATACGCAGATTATAAAACCATTGGGAGAACATATCATTATAATGACAAATGGTTAGTCAAGTTTTCAGCAGACACACTGGGGGAGGGTTCACAGTCTCAAACCACACTCATGTTTGCTGTGGTTGTTAATACTGTTTTACAATAGATTACATAAGACAATTTGGCTCATTCAAGTAACAAGCAAAGTCTCAACAACAAGAGGCAGCTTTTGGAGTTATTCATGGGTTTGTCAAATAGTCTATCAACACTGTGTTATAGTCAACAATGTTCATATTTTTGAAAAAAGACAAGAGTTCTGCCTGAGATGGAGTTCACATAGTTAAATCTGATGGTTTAAATAAAGTCCAACATACAGTTACAATATTACTACTTTAGTTTCAGCGCAAGTGCATTTGGATTCAGTGTTGATTCCTCCATTTTGTTGACCTTCTACTGTTGCACAAAAGACACATCTTACCAGCCAACTATATAACAAATTATTCAAATCATAACAAAGACAAACTGCAGTCATCACATTATTGAAACAAACAATGAAATACAGAAATTCATTGCTACAAGTCAGTCTTTTTTTATCCTAAGAAAAGTCACACCACAAAAAAGCGCACGTCGCTGCTACACCGAGCAGCCCCCACCTCCGCAGGCCTGAGGAAGCTCTGGCTGAGTGCTAACTGAATCCAGCTGTTGAAAATACCAGGCAAATCAATGTACACAGTCACACACACACACACACACACACACAGTCACACACACACCAGCACAATCACAGTCTATTACTGAGGGAAGCATAAAATCAGTGTGTGACTGGAGGGAAAGTTATTAGGCTCACTGCTGCTTACAAAACACTGCACTGAGCACAGCTTTAGCTGCAAGACAAAGAACGAAGGCCAACACATACTACGTCTATTCGGCCTGACAATTCACTTTGGAGCTAAAAGCTGAGTCCTTGGTCCTGGTGTTGTCACAGTACATAACTTTAAAGTTCAAATTTGATCATTTCGATGACAGAGATCAAAACTGTTCTAAAAAAGTGATTTTTTTTTTCCAAGTATACCTGTTCAAATGAATACAACTTTTGATACCATTTGTATCAATTTGTATCTGGGTATCAATCTCACAACCTTCTCTCTTCTTGTAAATCTAGCAATACAGTCTTTGCAAACATCTGATTTCCTTTCTTACAAAAGGAAGCTTCCTCTAAAGTAAGGATGCACCAATCCAATGAAAAATTTGCTGGATCTGATAGTGGCTTTCAAATATCAGTTCAGCCGATGTGGAAAACCTTTGGTTGTCATTAACAGAACCTGAAAATAAGCATTTAAAAAACACAGAATAATCTGACCATTATGCTGCTGTGAAATGTTTTATTGAGAGAAATATGGGCACTAAGATGTGAATTAGTTCCTCATGCCACATGACTAAAATCCCAACATAGTTTGGAGTAAATCCAACCCAAGCTTTGTCCGGGAACCTGCCTACAGACAACATAAGGGATGAAGTTCAAACAGTATCCATTGTGTATGTCGAGAGCTGTTGTTTTAGACGGGTCATCCTCTGGGTAATTTTAGACTCTGCACACAATGTCAAGTAAACAGAGAAATTGTGGGACTTCAGTTTTGCAGCAAAAAATGATACTTGTGGTAAAAAAATTCTACTGATTTGTTGGGAAAACAAAACAGATATAAGCCCACATGATCTCCAGCAGAACCCGCCCCACACACACATACCAGATAGCTTATCTCCTCAGCCATTCAGCTATTCACTGCTAGTCAGGTGTGAGCTACCAGGCTCTTAATGACGCCCATCCAAAATAACTTATCAAACCAAAAGGCTACAGTATACTTGTCTTGAGTAAATTAGTTATTAAATCTATGAACAAGTTGAAGGATGAGAGACACAAAAAAAATCTGTGATTAATATGCCAAATATAATGGGTCAATGTCTGAATGGATGCCAATAGGAGAATCAGTTTTCTCTCCCAAACTACATTTGGGAAACTGAAGGACTTTAGTTTTATATACGGAGAGGGACATGAACAGTCAAAATAGGCAGATGGGTTTATTGGTTGATAAGACTATGCTGCCACTTCCTGCTCTGGCCAGAAGAGTACAGTAAACAGCCTGTATTATGGCTCAGGTAGCGCCAACTAACGATAGCTTGTTTACCTTGACTTGCGTTCAGACTGGCAGACGCATCTCCTCCTCCTCTCTCCCTCTTATAAACACACCTAACACACACACGAGGAGAGCTGAAAAGTACACAAAGTCTCCATTGTGCAAAGAGAAACGCGAGGGAGGGCCTGCACAGGAGAGGAAGAGGAGGAATTGCGGTGTTGTCTCAAGGCAACATGCAGTCTGGGCTCACGCTGGTCACAGACAAACAGAGCAGGCAGTCAGATGCCAGTGGCAGCGTGTTAAGCATAATGAGATGTAACGATCCCCTGCTGGAGCCATGCATTAGGACCATTCAGCTCCTAATGACAACAATAAGCCGCTAACACAAGGGGAGGGCCATACAAAGCTGAGGAATGCAGGTGTTTGTGTGAGTGGCCCAAGCTCTGTGTGTTTAGCCCACATGTGTGTCTGGGCTAAATCCACAGAGGAAAGAACTCTCTAAGCAAAACAGAATCACAAATGAGTGTCAATGAATGACAATCATTTGTTCACTGCCCTCTCAACAGCTACATGCCACTCATAGCACTGCTTTAACAAATCATGATTCACTACACTGATTGATTGGGTCAAATGGGTATATTGTAATTCACTTCAAGCCCCCATAGTCCTTCAAATATATTGTACATTTACTCTTATCTTTGCAATACCTTTCCAAGTTGCGCAGACTTTGGAAATACTTAGCTGTGTCAACAAACAATTTTAGATTAATGTCCATGAGAGTTACAGGATTATACCAGCAACTAACATTCATATATAATCTGAGCTGTCATAAAACTCAAGGGAAAAGGAAATTGGGCAAACTCTGTCAAGCCTGCTGGGCGACTACAGCAGCTAATCTGCAGCTCCTGATGTTTGTAGTGTAGCTGTGATGTGAGGTTATTCCCGCTGCAGGCAGGCAGCTCCACTATGAGACTGTGTCCAGGCCTGTCTAACCCTGTACCATCACAATCCGCCTTATCATAACAGGCTGCTGCCTGGGCTCATTGCCATCTCCTCACTCATACACACACCCAAACTAAATGCATGCACACAAAAAATAGGTTTCCAGAAGACAATGAAGCAGCAATGGTATCCAGGTCTCAATTTGCAAAACAATACACCTGTAAAGTAAAGCAGTGTGATGCTGAATAGGGTAAACTGAAGTTTAAATTACCCCCTGCACAAATTAATCTGCATGATGTAAGCAATTCATAAACTTCTGAAAAAGTGAATTAAAAAAATAAAATACAAAAGCCGCTGTGGAATTGGTTACAATGGAGAACATACTTACTGGTCGTGCGCTTGGTGTGAGGGCTCCATAGGGGCTGCAGAGATTCCCCAGGTCTGGTATCATAAAAAATGGATAGCCTGCATATGGGGAAGGCTGAAACAAACTCCCATCCTGTCTCCTCAGTGCTGAAAAAAGGGGGGGGGGGGGGGAGTGTTGAGAAACTTTATTTGTACAGTAAACGACGGAAACATGAGTGGCACAAACTGAGGAACAAACGTTAACACCATTTCCACAAGTGTTTATTACCTTCTTGAAATAGCTGACTTTGTCTAGCTCTGCTCTCCAAATCGTGTCTGGGCTTCGGGCGTCTGTCTGCCTGCTGAGAAACCACACATACAGTAATGTAAACAAAGCCTGGGGATCAAATAGTGCGGGAGAATATTTTAACCACGAGTGGCAGGGGGCAAAAGTTTTCTTTCACTGTTTAGACTTGCCTCTGAATCCGAGCTGCTGTTTGTCTCCGATTCATTCACTAAAGAAGACTTGACATCGTCCAAGTCCCGTTCTGAAGACACGTTTCTCTTTTCTTCTTGCTCACCCTCGTCTTTAAAGGCAATGAGTTCATCACTTGCTCCCAAATCATCCCCGTCTCCACCGTTCATCTGCGGCATGTTTGGACGCTAGCTGGACTGGCTAATCTGACTTCCACCGAGTTTTACGCAACACTTCGGGAAACAAACCAGTCGTCAAACAGACTGGTGAAAAACGTGTGTTTGATAAATAGTTGGTCTTACAACATGATGACAAATGTTCGTGTTAATGCACTAACTTTCTTGTTATTATGTACGTTAAAAAAACACAAGCTAACAGGCTAAGCTAGATGCTACCTGCGCGTCCTCTGGATTCCTGATGTGCGGAGACGCTAAATCCTTCATTAAATTCGATTTTACTGTGAAATATGTAAGTATGACACTTAAATATTGACGTAGTGATATGAAAGAAAACGGATTACCAAATAATCCAGAAGTAAGACCGTGCTGGTAAAACAAATAAGCGGAGTAGTAGTGAGCGTCTGCACTCGGGAAAAAGTTTTCTTGCGCACAGTTAGTCCAGTCCGGTGGGAATAGCAGAGGCCCTGTTTGCCTTCTTGTTTGATTCTTGCATCGTACTTCCAGTTTAAAGCCGCACTTAAAGCCCGCATACGATGTTTCAAGTGTCCGTTTCCGCGTGATACATTCCTTGTGGTGGATTTTTGATTGCCTGTCCGTAATATGGAGGCGTGGGAAAGCAATATGCTGGTGGTTGTTTCTCAAGTGGAGTGGAAGGAAAAGACAGGCGATGGTTGTCGGTCTGGGCGGGGGCTCAGTGCTGAGGAAAAGACGGGAGAGTCTTTGCAGATCCAGGAACAGTTGTACAGCACGCTTTCACAAGGCCAGCCCCAACTACACTGATCTTTAAACAGGCACAACAGGTTTCCTTTTTGTGCGGAGCAGACACAAAGACTAGGGAGGGAGGAGCTGGTAAAGAAAAAGAAGAGTTTTCCAACTTAAAGAAGACTGACCCTGTGATGTGTGAGAAAAATATCATTTAAAAAAAGAACACTATCATATAAGCCATAACCTGTACTGGTGCCAAAACCTTTCCCCTTTACTCATCAAGTCAGTCCCTTTTTGCACTAGAGTTAGAGACACAGAGCCAACTTGAGTATGACAACTAAAACTCAGTAATAAGATCATTCTCACATGACTTTGCTGTTGGAGCTGAGGAGCACAATAAGGGCCAGTCACAGGTCAAAGCCGTGACCAGCTGTAGCGATGCAAGGAAACATATGTTATGTCTATCAGTTCATGGCTTTACATTACATTGTAAGTTCTACAACAATAGGACAGCCATGCACCAATGAACGCAACAAAGTCTGGGCCATATATTTAGTTTATGACCTAAACAAATTTGTCTCTTAATATGTAGTGTATAATGTGTCTTTGTTAAAGAAATCAATTAAATATTTTAAAAGTATTTTAATGTTACTGCACTATTACAATTTTTATGGGCTACAGTATGGTAAATAACTCCATTATGTAGGCCTAAAATGTTACCACATCTGGATTCGGTGTACAGCCTATCTTCTCCAGTTTTATTTCTAATATAACAGGCAGGAAAAGAGGCTAAAGGATTTTAACTGAATGTGAGTCAGTCTGTCTCAGCAAATGGTTTTGTAGTGTTGAGATAAAATAGCTTAACTAATGAGCACTTTACAGTCTTGTTATTTGGAGAAAGGCACTTGACTGTTGTGGAAAAAGTGCTATATGTTGTTGAGATGTAACTAGTGAGCAGGCCTGACACATACACAGCAGCTGGGCATATCAGTGTTGAGGGGATTACACTGAGCCCCAGTCTTTGGCTCAGGGCCAGTGAGAGCAGCTCATTTTGCCTGGAGCAGAACTGGGAAAAGTGAAGAAGCACAGGGGTGTCACCATAGTACTGTGCAACTGCAGCTCTTCAGTCAGGGCTCCACACTGCACACACACCATTACAAAAGCTTACTTGTGTGTCTGTGTACCACATTTGTTCATGGGAGAGTACAGAGATGTGAGCGTGTTGGTATAAATCAAATCCCTCTTTTGTTTCCTGAAAACCAACTGGATGGTACGAATGTGTCCGTGATTTTTACAGAGTACAGTGTAGAGACCACTCAGCGTACTCCAAACATTGTATGTGACAAAGGGTCAGTGATGCAGTAAGTTACTTTACATGGGGAAGAACTTCTGAGTGAGTAAAAATATATGCAATTTATGTGCAAATGTAAAATTTCCAAACAGTCAAAAGACTTATAAATATGCAAGTCAGTAAATAACAAGGCCAGGTGAGTGGAAAGGTAATGAAAAGAGACCCATTAATGGATAAACAAAAAGAAATGCAAAAGTGCCTCTGACTGTAGAAAGCATATAGAGTCACACCGGGGGGGGGGTTGTGAGGTAATGGATCCTAATTACCACCAGGCTGCTCTCCACAGGGGACACAATTGAGCTGCAAGAGGTAGCATTATGAGTGTGTTTATATACCAGTATATTTTTACACCCAAATTAGAAAAATGCATTCATTTTTAGTGTTAATGAATGTTAAATGCACTAGAAGAGAAATTACCATAGTGAAATGTGTAGAAAAAAACAGAAGTGAAGCAAACATGAAAAGGTTAAATATTATGAAATACCGATGAGGGAAGTGAATATAGTATCAGACCACATAAATAGTTATGTCTAACTAAATGTGTCAACATTCAAATAGTTTAATGATGGAATACTGAATAAGAAGCTTTGTGCAATTTCAATACACTGGTCAACTCAGAAAAATCTGTGTTTTTAGAATGAGTGTGTTTTTCACACCCACAGTTCATTACAGCAGTTACAAAATATGTAAACCTTAACTTTAAAACATATAACCCAACCCGCAAGTCCCTCATCCAAGTGAGGAACTTTCATACACCTTTAAAATGTGCACTCATGATCATGGTGTCCCTCCTCTTTTGTCTCCTGTTAAAAGTCCATCCAAGCTTTAACCATACAGTATGTTTCTGTAAATGTCTCTGTAGTGATGTCATGGACAGCTGTAGAGTAAGGTTATTGCTTTAGGACAGCTGCTGCCTGATTGAGTCCAATGTGCACCTGGAGCTTAAACCGCTTTCAAAATGTCTGACACTCAAAGAAGACTGGAGAAACTTCTCTGCATTTGAAGGGAGACTGGAATGTAAGTGTGTGTGTGCCAATGCGCACATCTCTGGAGCTATCTGGTGAGTGGCAGGGAGGCCAGAGTGTGAAGGGAAATGTTAATGATACCTGTGACAGCTCGGGCAGATAAAGATAAGCGGGAGAGGGAGGGTGTGTGACACACTGTGAATAGTCAGGGTGGGGGGAAGTGAGGTGGGGACGTTTGGCCCAAGGGGTAATTTGCTCCTGAGCTCAAGTCCATCAATCTCCCATTCATTTACTAATAGGATCATTATTATCTGCTGGCCCACCAAACTGTGCCTGTTTGTATATGCTACATGAAGTCAAAACACAGTGTAATTAAATTGTTGTCAACAAGATAGTAGGACTGGGAAACTGGATTAAGACTTGGAAGGACAAAAATACAAAGCCTGAAATTGAACATGATTTTGACCTTATTTTGTCCCAGCTTGATTGTGACCGCCTGAGGCCACAGTTAATCATGAGAGTAATTAGGCATCATAAGGCAGCGTACTAGTTGGGCAGGTCCCTGATATTTGGTCCCCTGGCCGGAGAGGCATTTGGTGTAAAGCCAGATCCATGTGCTAATTTCTCTTATTAAAAAGCTGGCCCAGTTGGTAAAAGCCAGGCTTGATGTAATCCACACATGTAACATGGTATACAGAAAACAGTAAAGATAAGGCTGTCAGCTGTGACCTAAACCAGTGAAGTTTCTATAAATACAGAAAATATATCTTCAGCTGGTGAAGGCTTGCAGATGAGGCATTAATAGATATTTGGAAAATAAACGTTTTTGAAAGACCCCTTTGTTTGCTATATCTGCTTAGCCAAAATGTACTATTCTTTACATTTTATTTTATTTTTTTTGTTAAATGACCTCAAGTTAGAGCAGTCTGCAATATGCTCATGTCATAAACAGTAGCTATATTCTTAAACAATATTGCATCTACAGTGTTTAGGATTCCCTGATTATGATGTAATGGGTAATTATTTACCCATCAGACTTGTAAATCAACAAACAATGTAAAGAAAAATGACCATAACTTTTGGATAGCAAATTTGAAAGTCATTATGTACTTTTAATACCTGGACGACTGAAGGATTACACAGACATGTACTTTTAGCCATTATTTACTGCAATTTCCCCATTGTGGGACAAATAAAGGATTATCTTATCTTATCTTATCTTATTATCACAACAGTTCAGGTAAATCACGAGTTGGTGATGCATAGTTTCCTCCTTATAAACTTAAAAAGATTTGTCTCCACCTAGTGGTTACACTTGGTTCTTACGATGTAAAATTTTTACCGTGCGTGTAAACAAACAAACAAACAAACAAACAAACAAACAAACAGATAGATAGATAGATAGATAGATAGATAGATAGATAGATAGATAGATAGATAGATAGATAGATAGATAGATAGATAGATAAATAAGTGCTACATTATTTATATTTACATCTGATAATGATGAATTCAGATATGCTAACATAGAATTATAAGTTCAGTTCTAATGGAGGTGTGAATGATTTTTTTTTGTCTAAAGTGGCTAGTAAGTGTTTTCATTCTCCCAGTATTTGGATCACTCTCACTGGTTTTGCATGACCTGCTAGTTGAATGAATTTGGACAAACCCAGAGCTGAGTCACAAGTTCAAGAATGCTGTTCATCAGGTTTAGAGTTCTTCCGTGACTGGTCCGACACATACACAAAACTAAAACGCTGTTTAGAAATACAAATATATTTAGTTTCACTCAGACGAGAAAGGTTATTGGACCTCATTTGTTGTATTTCAGTTGCTGAGAGTAAAGGCAACTCATCCTCCCTGAACTGTTAATGAAGGCGCTTGGGCACCATGGCCGTCAATTTGAGTAAGAATGGCAATGAGCTGATGGCAGCTTATAAAGACGTATTGGATGGAAAGTCAGGAACAAACTGGTGAGTACTTTTTTATGAAACCCAACATATTTAGGATAGACTCTATAGGTAGAATACATATTTCTCATATCCTTTCAGGGCGCTGTTTACCTATGAAGGAAATAGTAATGATATACGTCTTGCGGAAAAGGGAGGTAAGACGTGATCATTGGACAGATAAAATCTATTTGTAAATGACTACTAAATAGGGTGCTGTGTACAGATGGAGGTCTGGAGGAGATGGTAGAAGAATTCAACAGTGGAAAGGTCATGTATGCCTTTTGTAGAGTCGAGGATCCGAACTCTGGTCTGCCAAAATATGTTCTCATAAACTGGGTAAGAAATATTAACAATAATTTACACACCAGTTTATTATATATATTCTTCCTGCTATGTGAGTGTCTTTGTGTGTAGACAGGAGAAGGAGTGAACAGCTCAAGAAAAGGAATATGTGCTAACCACGTCTTGTCTATGTCCAACTTCCTTAAGGTGAGTTAAAATAGTAGAAATGTTGTAGTTTCTTACAATTGTACAGTTTGACCTACATAAGTAGCAATAAACCATATGGGGAACATTATAGCTACACAACCACTACTTTTTAGGGGAAAGGAAAGTAGGCCGTATATGGACCCAAACCACAAAGTACAATGCATTACTAGATATGACTTGCTGATATACACGTGAAGCCAGTTCCACTGAAGTTTATCACATATATAACACCATTAAAGATGAAGACACAATAAAACCAAGTGGTATCATTTTCACTTTAAAGAGCCCATAGTAAGCTATTTTCTGATCTCATGTTTACACATGTTTAACTCACACACCCTGCATATTTAGGCTGGGTTCTTCTCTCAAATAGAAAACACTCTGTTCCACCTTGTGATGTCATGTGATGATATAAGAAATGCTCCACTGTGTTTTTAAACTTCATACACCTTCACTAGAATCATTTGGGTAATTTCATCTCTGCAATTTCTTAACTTGAAAACTACCGCTTCATGACATCACAAGGTGGAATTTAGAATTTTGAGCTTTGGAGATGTAGACAGACTAATAATGCAAGATTACTCAAACATGAATTAAACAAAACATAACTCCATTTATGTTTTTGAAGATGTAACAACATTCTAACGTGGTTTAAAGAGTGAATTTTGTGTTGTATAGGACCTAAGTAAATACAGTTGCATCATACCCTCAGTATAAAAGTGTAATTACAGCTGTATTTGTTTTGGCGTAAGTTATTACAGTTGTATTGGTTTTGGCGTGAGTTACTTACTTTCAGGGAGCCCATGTGACAATTAATGCTCGAGATGAAGACGATGTGGAGCCTAAAGTTATCCTGGACAAAGTGGCCAAAGCCTCTGGTGCCAGCTTTAACTTTCATAAACATAAAGAGGCAGGATATGTGGATGTGCCCCGAGGGCCTGTGGTGAGAACTGAAGACACGCAAACTTATATGGATGGACTAAAAGACCCAGTAAATTAACTTTTCTACTGCACTGCAGGGTTCAGTGTATCGCAGAGTCAATGCAGTAGAGGAAATACAACATATCAACAAAGACGACTTCTGGGTCAAAGCACAGGTATTACTTGGAATGCAAAATCTCACCTTTTGAATACAATAACTGGAATGTTGAAAAATATAGTATGATTTTCCCATAGAAAGATGAGGAAATCCGAAAGAGAGAGGAGATCAAAAGAGCAGAGCAGGAGCAACAACAGCTGGAGAGAGAGAGGAAAGAGATGGAGGAACGCCAGTCCAGGGAGAGAGAGAGGAGGGCCAAGGAGAGAGCCCAACAAATCGAACAAGAGAAGTATGAACGCCACACCATCTGATGAATATATTATCTGCAACCACATAAAGCCAAATGTTTTACAACTGAATTACCATTAGGCCATAAAAAGAAGGCATGTAGGTGTCACAAGGTGTATCCCAGTCCCCCAGAGACCCCTTAAAGAATTTCTCCTTGGGGATGAATAAAAGTAATTCTGATTCTGAATCTGACCTCCTAAAGGTCAATGATAACCTTATAACCAGTATTTTATTACTGGCAATGTGACTTATCCTCCATTGATAGATAGAATCACGCATGTATGCATTGGCTGTGAATAGCTACATCACAGAGGAAAAAAGGACATTTGTTGGTGAGAGGAAGCACCACTAACACAACAAAAAATGAAATAGGATAAGCTATTTTTCAGCGTGGTTGATCATTTTTCTCAAGTTGACTTTTTGACGTTCTTGTAGGATGCATCAAAAGCAGAGAGAGCAAGAAGAGAGAGAACAGGAACAACAGCGACAGGCAAGTCATTTTTGAATTTGTTTTACTTGTTTTTGTTTTTTGTTTTTCTAAAGAAAGTACTGTTTTTAGAATGTCGAAACAAAGGCAGAAAAGAGAACAGGAATAAGTCACGCAGCATCCGTACAGAAAGCCAATGTGAGTGTTCACTATGTATAACTGGAACTACTTCCTCATCTTCTGCCCTATTAGTGTGCACTGATTTGCATCAATATTAATGCCGTTTTATAAATGTATTTTGTCACAGGAAGCAAAATCTTTAATTTCACAAAGATCTTTCAATCCAAGAGATATCTTTAAGCAGCGAGAGCAGAGCTTGGACGGCAACAACTCAAACAGTCCCATAGCTTCCAGACCCGGTAACAAGAGTGATCTAAGAATGAATTCCTCACCATCTGTCCATCTCATAGTTTCTTTGGTTGTTTCAGGTAAACTGCAGAGTCCCTTCTTGTATCAGAAGAACACTGAGGTTCCAGAGCAGTCACGGTACAATGTGTTTCCTGCTCCACTAATCTCTGTGAATACTGATCCAGCTCCTTCCCCTAGCCCTCAGTCCTCTCTCTCCCCCATGTCTCGTGTCAGACCACTCTCACCAGAGCAGGACTACTCGCCTGCTCAGGGGATCTCACCAACCCCCCCATTGGTCATACAGTCACCAGGTCTGTCAGCAGGTTTGAGTTGGCCCATTCATGCCAAGCATTCATGTTTAGGTTTAAATTGCTCAATTTTTATACTGATTGATTATATTGTTATGTGTATTTTGTGTCTATGTGGGTATTTGTGTTTATGTGTAACTGAGTATAGGTGCAGCTGAGAACGAGGAAGGAGAGTGGTCTGATGAGTTTGATGACGAGGTTGAAGAGGCTTCTCCAGGTGATGTCACTGAAAGCAGCAGAATTAGTATCAGTTTTATTGCTAATGTCAGTGAACAAAGTTCACAAACTAGAAACTTGCTTTGGCATTATGGTGCAAGATTAAGCAAAGGACAATGATAATGTAAACTATGATAAAATAAAAAATATAAAAATAAGGGCACACATTAAAATAAGGAAAATGGAAAAAAAAAAATGCAATGCAGTTTACAAATGCAATACCATACCATAGCCTCCTTTTCAAAACCTTATACAATGATGAACATAAAGGAGAAAAACTCAATAAATGTAGTCATGTACTTCATGAGGAAACAAGAAGTGCATTTCGCATAAATTTGGGTTCCTTGCTCATTAATTACATGCCTAATCAACAGATGTGTAAGATTTATAGAACAATGCTTTAAATAGAAGTTTTATATATAATATGAGCTATTCAATTTATATTGTTTTCAGATCGTCATGACGTGTATGAGGTTTCACTGCCAGCTGAAACAGAGCAGGATTTATATGAAAATATACAATATACGTCACTGGTGAGTGCCAATAAAAAATACTTATAAAAACTTATAGGCAGGTGTGAAAAAATGCTGTAAACTAGGAAAGTGTTTATCATTTATTTTCATCAATCAACAAAATGCAGTGAATGAACAAAAAGAGCATCAATTCTTCTCGGTATACTTGCATACAGTTTTTGAAGGAACTTGGCTGGTAGGTTGTTCCAAACATCTTGAACCAACCACAGATCTTCTGTGGATGTAGGGTTCCTCACATCCTTCTGTCTCTTCATGTAATCCCAGACACACTCAATGATGTTGAGGTCAGGGTTCTCTGCGGGCCATACCATC